>JACEEZ010013625.1:30000-33131 GCA_016584305.1 Chionoecetes opilio
CCTAAAAATAATACACATCACTTCTCTTTCCCCATCAATACTTCATCAATTTTTCCCCCATCATGATACGTCCTCACATTTTTCATGTTGTCCGGACTGCAGGTACAGGGGTCGTCAGTTCAATCCATTTACCATACACTGACAAACTGGGGGGGCTACAAAACCTTGCATTGCAGGAAATGAAATCCCGAACTAAAACAGGAGCAGGAGATCATCATCCTTTACTGGAGCTGCTTTGATCATTAAGAACCCAACCATGCAGTCCAACGGGGTGGAATGTTTGGATTAAGTTCCAGCTACGATTCCAGATTGCTGATTGATATTTGGCAGATGGGATGCATTTTCAGACAGTCATTGCTGGTGGGAACTGTCCAGACTCCACATTCCTCTTTTTTTCGAAAAGCTATAGCGCTCTCATTTACATCGGCAAAAATCCGACCCAGGAACATAAACCCGCATCAAAACCTTCTGCAAGCATTCATTTGTTCAATATCTTCCTCTCTTCATTCTCTTCATTTTTTTATATCTGATCGTAAATTGAGATCTGATTTTGTCACTATTTCCCCAACCTCACCAAACTTAATTACAGAGTACAGTAAGTAATAAAAACTTAATTTGCTCTTTATTATCATTCTTTTGGCAAGTTTTCAATTGTTTAGTATCAGGGGGACAAGAATTTTCCCACTGGTTGTTGTTCAAAATGGAGAGATCACCAAACTCTGATTTAAGTCTACGTCGTATTTTTTTTCTTGTTTTGGGGAAAAACCGCATCATGATTATACCCAATATGCCCATGAGGGTTTTCTAATATTTCTGTCAGGCTGGTCAGTTTTACAGCTTCTGGTCCCGGAAAATGTATTTCCCAATATGTTTTTAAAAGCATTTGGTAAACATTTTGAAATGATACTTGATACTTTGTTCGCTCTTTTAGCTGTCGTATAGTTACTTTCGGTTTCTCCAAACTAGTAAAGTTCGGGCTGAATTTTGGTATCGGGGTTTTCCAACCACTCTCTGATGGATTGCCCCGATTTTGTCATTTATCGATTAAAGCTGCTCGGCGACTGTCTCGTCAGATCTCAAATCTCTACCTGATGTACACTTCTCTGACTTGGCCCCTTAAAGTACTTTTCTTCTTGTACAGAAGATGCCCTTCCTGCATAATGTTTGATGATGAAGAAGATGGGTCTCTAACAGACTTTTCGCTCAACTGGTTGGTTTGACTTTCTTCTGCCTTTCCCCTTTTATTTTTTCTATGTCTTTTTTTAGAGTAAATGTGCTCGACAGTTCCTATGGTAACATAAATTTTATCATAATCAGTTGGGGCCAAATCTGTTTTTTCCTACCTCGTAATTTTGCTGCTACCAATAGTTTTCAACAAAACGCTCTTTTTTGGGTTTTTGTATCACACATTGGGATATTTTCATGCATATTATGCCCAGCTTGCTCTGTGCGTGCCTTCTTTGGGTGCTTCCATTATGTTCAGTGGTCGCCGCAGTCTGAAACAAAAAGGGGAAACCCTTTTAACCTCATGACTTCATTGTCATAGTTTTAACTAGCACTGCCCAACCAACTAAACCCCAAAATGCTCAAATTCATTTTGTGTTAACTTAAATTTTACTTGGCAAGGGGGGTGTAACTACTCAAAAAGATAAAATTAAAACTTATCCTACCCTCTTTCAGGTGAAATCTGAAAGAAAATTTTTCATTTTCTAATAACTGGGAATCTGAAAAAAAATAAAAAGACACATACGACATTGCATACGCATGATAGGGATAATTATATAAAAAGTTAGTCCAATCATTTATCATCTAAAATTTGAAATTCATTTTTAGTGTTTGGTTATAGCTACTCAAATTTTCTTTCAATTTTCGGTTTTATAATCATCAATAATTCCAAAAGGGAAATTCATAGTAGGGTAATGATTGTGAAACCCATGGCAATATGCATTCAAAAAAATTGCCTTCAGTGTAAATCCCGTAATAAAATCTCATAAAAATTTTTCTACTAAAAAATTTGACAGAAACAAGTTTTTTTGTGTTTAGTACTGAAAACGGCCCTCGACGGAACGGCAATCAATTCTAAAAATTTGTAATAACTTCTTTGAGCACCATGTTAAAGTCAGATGCAGTTTTGTACGTCTTATGATGTGTCCCAAACAATAAAATTGGGGTTTTTTGACCTGCCCTATATGATACCGCTTTCCTCCTTTGGCCCTGACTTTTAGCTTGGTGTATTAATAAAGTTATAATCAATTATACTGACATACATTCAGGGGGGCCCTTAAAACCAAAGCTCTTGTATGGACCTCATGCATGATATTTTCGTTGTCTCTCGTGGATCAAAGTGGCCCATTGAATATTTGCACACTTAATAATTTTAAATATTAAGAGAATATGAGATTATTTTGGGTCAAGTTGAAGGCAGATAGACAGAATGCATATAACAAAGAGACATTATTACGATGTGAACGAAGAAAAAATATTTTAAAGCAGCATCACAGTAACAAAAACACAACAAAACCAGACAAAACGTAAAAAATAATGAAACATAGAAAACTAAACAAATGGGGGGGGCCGTTCGAAGGCAACACCCTAACAAAATCATCTATCTTTTTATCAGCGAGAGGAGGGAGGGGTGATGAACTGCAGAGATATGAGAAAGAACTTAATTTTTTCGCGAGGAAATGGGGGGCTGAAGTGGGGAACGTTTCTAGGGGGGAGGGGGAAGGAGGGGAAGGAGGAGGAAGGGAAAAGGGGGATTACATTGGATTACATAGGAAAAAAACACCAAGACCTTTTTGGCCAACGAGGGGTTTTGCTGCACTACATACTACTAAATATCAAAATACTTGTACGAAAAAAAGTTTTTGGAAAGGGAAACCCTGTCCCTAAAGAGGGTAGGAACTGGAAGTTTTTATAGGCAGAAAGATTTGGATATAAAAAACTAAATCAACTACCCCTACCACTACCCAAATAATCGTACGGAGGACTAGATGAATTCGCACTTTCAATACCCAATAATTTCTTTACAGTGCGCGTCAATCTGTTTTTAATGTGTTTTGGGCCGGCTTTCCCACCATTTCTGGGGAAATTTTCCCTCGTCAAAGACTCTAAAATTGAAAAAATTTTTC
>JACEEZ010013626.1:0-22708 GCA_016584305.1 Chionoecetes opilio
GAAAGGGAAAAAGAGGAAGACAGGAAAGGCCAGGCAAAAGGAGAAGACCGAGGAGAGAGGCCGAAGCCAAGGAGCAACCAGGAGGTCGTCCCCTGGGCGTCTGGCCCCAATCCAAGGGGGGGCTCGAAGCCCCCCCCACGATGACAGCGGTCCTGGGAACGGGGGGAGAGAGAGAGAGAGAGATAGTTGCTAGGTGATGTAGTTGTGTTTTTCTCTCTCTCTCTGCTCTTCCCTCTCTCTCTCTCTCCTCTCTCATCTCTCTCATCTCTCTCTTCTCTCTCATCTCTCTCTCTCTCTCTCTCCTCTCTCTCTCTCTCTAATAAACACTTAACTAATATAATTAACTCTCCCTTCAGAGTCAACCATGACGTTTGCTTCCCCGGAGGGTTATTCCTCTAATCTCTGGGGACTTTTGGGAAACTGTGCAGGTAAGAAGAAGAAAATGGATATATAATGTATGTATATATATACTTCTAATGCCATTACTACTAGTACTACTACTACTACTCTAGTACTTCTATTTCTGCTAGGAGCTACTACTACTACTACTACTACTGGTTAACTACTACTCAACTACTACTATACTACTATTAGGCCTACCAGTGGCGGCTCGGGGCTGCAGGGCTGCAGCACCCCCAGACACTCACTGCCAGGTGTATGATTCCTTTAAACAGCAGAATTGATATACTATACCGTAGATAACACTAAGTCGCCAGGACAATTTTTTTTCTCGATGTACAGACGTCTGGTGGCGTTAATACTTACATTTCTACATCCATGATTTCAGGAATGCTAGAAGGGGCTATCTGGAGAGTCTGTGTCATTTTGTGTCTTCATCTGTGTCATAGTGTAGCGCCCCCCTTATAGCTGGATGTTAACTTGAAGGGCTCCACAAACCTGGTGATTACGCTGCCACCACCCACAATAAGTGGGGGAAAAAATTAAAGATTTAGAGAATATATGAGTATAACTGGGACTTAATAAATGACTCATTAACAGGGTTTCTGTATATTATCACATACTGTTGGACCAGTATTCACATCCCCACTTAACCTAAGGTTTCACCACAAAAATCACTGCAATACATAATCCCCGACACGACGCGACTCTCACTCGTGTTTAACAAAAACCCAAGAATTCCTTTACCCCACAGTCACTATGTAAAGTACCTATACAGTATACACACACACACTCGTGATGAATCATGGCCTTAGCTGTATACACTGGTGTGTCCACAGTCATCCACTCAGCTCAGCTCAGCAACCCACAACCTCCATCAGCACACACGTGGGTCCCCTCATGGGCTAAACCACCCCCTCAGCTCAGCCAGCTCACTCAGCTCAGCTCCAAAACCCTTGGAAACACGTAAACCAATGAATATTTAAGTTCCAACACATAAATAATCAATGCCCTATACATCCTTATAAAGACACCGCCCCACACATACCTTTGTAAAGGTTGTAAGACACAACTCCCTGCGCGTGTTGTCCCGGCAAGGCTTGGCGAGAGAGAGAAAAGTATGTCTACCTTCTCCCTTCCTTGCCTTCTTGCGTGACGTCACTAGCGACCGCGGGCACAAAATATTGTCGGAACCTATATCTATTGATTAAGGCTGAGGAGTGAAGGAAAATTGCGAGCATGTAATTACTAGACATTTATATATTACTTTACTCTCACCACTCCATGTAAACTCTTCGTCAATCATGAGTCACAGGATTAACCCATTTTCTTGCATTACAATAGTATGGCTATAAATGAACAAATTATAAAATATCACCAGAGTGGCGACCAACAATAAGGTCGCCAATTAGTGGTTATTTATTGAGTGTCTCCCGCCGTCGTTGTCCGCGAAAAAAAACCGACAGTGAAATTTGAAACCGTATATTTATAAAGACCTACACGAGATAGTTCCTGTTACTTAACACTACCTACATCCACCTTTCATCCCCGTCCATGAATTTATCCAGCCTCCTTTTAAACCCTTTTAATGATTCTGCACAAACTACCTATCGTGGTTCGATTATGGCATGTGTGAAGATATCATTGGCGCACCCAGGGGGAAGGGGGTCGTATTCCCCCCCACCAAAATGTCCTTCCTTGCAAGAAATCAGAATAGGCTGGGTAGGTACACTAAGGCCCGGTCGGTCTGTACAATTTAGTGTGTGTGTGTGTGTGTATGTGTATGTGTGTTGTGTGTGTGTGTGTGTGTGTGTGTGTGTGTGTATGTGTGTGTGTGGGGTGTGATATTTATTACCCGTCTTCTAATTTCTTCAAGCAGGAAAAAAAAGGGGAAATAAGTGTAAATTCAAATGAAACTCCAAAAAAAATCCTAATTATCTCTATATTTTATCACCTGCAAGATAAAATAAAGTAAAATGATTTAAATTTGAATAACTTACTAAAAAAAATTCAGTATATAACAACAACAAAAATTGTCCGCTGCGTTGGAATAGCATATTGCGTACCCTGTTTCTAAGCGGGAACCCTAAGGCCATATATAATATACGTATACATATAAAGGGCCCTGTCAGTTAACACAACAATACAGGTTGCAGCAATGGTGTGACCGCGTAACCGTGTACACTTTTTAGACTATTTCCTTTTTTCTCCTTTTTTTAAACCTTTCTTTTTTCCTTTTTTTTTTCTCTTTTTTTTTCTTCTTTTTAATCCGTGTTTTTTTTCTTCTTTTTAATCCGTTTTATTTTTATTTTTTTATTTTCCTCTATTTCCCTTCATTTTTTTTTTCCTTCCTTCCTCCCTTCCTATACCTGGTGGCACTTATGCTTCCCGTAATGCCTGGACAGCCTCTAACACTGCCAAAACTTTTGTTGCAGTAGCAGAAATAAGAAATAGGCCTGAAAAGGGACTCGGTGATGGCGGAAAATTTACCATCCAGCGGCTAGCGAAATCTGGCGGTTTATTAGACTGCCCTGCGAAAAAAAAATCTGACCCCCTCCCCACCGAAAAATTTCTGGTGCGTCCCTGCTATATATTCTTTGCAATGTCTTTAATATACCTTCTTGTGTGTGTGTGTGTGTGTGGTGTGTACAGGTGCCAGGGACGCATGGAAGGAGGTGATGCTAGAATCCGTGTCTACAGAGATCGTGATTCGCGCCTTCGTAGCTCAAGTGTCTGCCAAGCTTGTCTATCGCAACGACACATCCCATCCATTGCAGGTACGCTATGGCGAGTTTTCTGAAAGCTAATGCCGCCAGATGTCTCTCGCGCTCTCACTTTCTACTGCCCTTTGAGCTTGAATGATCTATTATTTCTGTAAATTCCCTTTGTACTTCTTCTAGACATATCAGAATTATCCTTCAATACAACAACTGAAATTGTTCTTCATAAAAATTGTAGTTTATCATTTTATTTTCTGCACTTGATGAAAATATTGGCAAAACAATTGAATACTTGAAACTCAATCTTTAAAAATCGTCTTTTCATGAAAACACTGCAAGTTCAAGCAGAATAGGAAGGCTCAGGAAATATCTACTTGAATGTAAGTTTTCGCTGAGCACCTGTTTTGGGTGTGTCAGTCTCTCTTGCGACGAATATTTAACCAAGAAGTAATTTAAGTGCTTGGCACCTTTAACGACAGTCCTGTATGCAAGACAGTTAAAACATTTGTTTACTAAAAATAAGCAGGAGTGCAGCCGCCGCGTTCTCCCCCCTCCACCTCAATCCCCTTCCCTCTGATCACCCTATGTCCTCTGTTTATCCTATGTCCAACAGGTTTATCTGTTGGAGGAAAAAGACTAAATAAGTCAGTGCGAAACAGGGAGTCTTAATTTAAAGACAATCAAAAGACAAGGAATTCGGTAGAGGGAGGAGAATTGACGTTTGGAGAAACATGGGTTGTTTTCTGGAGGACAAGGCAAGAAGAGGAACAAAATCGTAATTAGGAATCAGGATATGCATGGGGGTAAATAAGAAAGTGTTCTCGAAGGCAGAGAACTTGAAGCTCAGAGCACGAAATAAGGGGACGAAAGTCTCCGGTATGTGGGAGCGGATGCCGCGAATATTCCAGTAGAGGACAGACAGTGTGAAGAGATCAGCGGTGATGATAGTTAGGATGACAGCCTCTGGGGTTGAGTGTTAGGAGTATCAGGATGTGACCGTGAGGTAAGGGAGCGGCGGCCAGCAGGTGCTGGTGGAGCTGAGCTGAGTCCCCTGACTCCCTCGCGGTGTGATGACAACCCGAGCCGTGTTTTTTGTCGTCCAAGCACCGTCTTGGTACGAAGACCGTTTTTTGTCTTGATTGGTTTCTGCGACAAAAACACAACAAGCTTGGTAGGAGCCAAAATAATAATCAACGCAAAACATTGCAAACAATATCACAAAGTAGTATAACACACATTTCAGCAAGTGTTATCACTTTGAGGTGAATACTGAAGGTATATTATGAAGGTTAGAATAAACAATAACAACACGGAGCCGAAAGGGTAGCCAGTTGTCAAAAGCACCGAAAATATAGCCAGGATGGGGCCTGCGTTTCTCTTGCCTGACTATTTACCTTATGTGTTATGTGTGGTGACGATGAGTGTCAATATACATCCAGTCCAGTCGCTACAGATATATTATATATGAAACAACATTCCGCATCAGCCGAAAACGTCTCAGTTATTTTAATGTCACAAATTCACCTCTCTTGATATAATGTGGTGATCATGAGTGTCATTATTCTGGCTGCCCTGCCTGGTATGGTGTGTGTGCGAATGCAGGCATGCACATTTCTCTATTATTCACGTTGCACAAGGAACTGTGATTATTTTTTTCTGGTGAGTTTTGATGTGGTTTGAATTAATCTGCTAACCGTTTCTGAGGCAATCACATTTTTTGGGGGGAGGGGAGTGAAGGTTAGGTTAGGTTAGGTATAGCTTATGTTAGGTAAAGGTTAGGTTAGGTTAGTATAGTTATTTGGTAAAGGTTAGGTTAGGTTGGGTAAGCTTATTTAGGTAAGGTTAGGTTAGGTAAAGGTATAGCTTATGTTGGAAAGGTAGGTTAGTTCGGTATGCTTATGTTAGGTAAAGGTTAGGTTAGGTTAGGTATAGCTTATGTTAGGTAAAGGTTAGGTTAGGTTAGGTATAGCTTATGTTAGGTAAAGGTTAGGTTAGGTTAGGTATAGCTTATGTTAGGTAAAGGTTAGGTTAGGTTCGGTCAGAGCTGGGCAGTATTTAAATACAATTGTATTTAAATACAATTGTGTATTTAGAAATGTATTTATAAATACATTGGTTGTCATGTATTTAAATACAGTATTTAAATACTTTTATGAGTATTTATTTATATGAATAGTATTATAATGAGTTTATTAATAATAATAATACTGATCATTGTATTGAAGTAATGATTAATCTAGCAATGCCTATCATATTTTTATGTCTTGTAGTAAGTTTTGTCAAATTTGTGATTTTAAAGAATATCTGGAAGTATCATGTCATTGTGAATGGGCTGAAATAGGGACTTCTAATCATTGAAACTGAAAACTGACTCCAGATTAGTTTTCAGCATGCCCGAAAACTGCTCGGAACAATTTTCAAGCAATCTATTTCTCAAAAAATATTGCAAATTTTGCTTTTTGCAATTTTTGCCCCTTACAAAATTGCAATATTTTTTGAAAAATAAATTTGCTTGAAAATGAGTTCCTAGCAGTTTTCGGACATGCTGAAAACGAATCTGGAGTCAGTTTTCAGTTACAATGATTAGAAGTCCATATTTCAGCCCATTCACAATGACATGATACTTCCAGATATTCCTTAAAATCACAAATTAGACAAAACTTACTACAAGACATAAAAATATGATTGACATTGCTAGATTAATCATTACTTCAATACAATGATCAGTATTATTATTATTAATCCTATTGAGCCACTCATGCGATTGTCAAAGTACTTATAAAAACCTAGGAATACTATAGCAATCCTGTGGGACTTTTAATGCCCTCCTATGACTCCTGTAGGATGCGTTAAGGAGCGAAGAGGCCCGTGAAGGACTCTGAAGGATTGTATACAAAGCGAAGGATACTTAAAGAAAATAGTTCTTCCTCCTCCCATTTTCCTCTCTTCCCTTTCTTCTCCTCCTTCCTCCTCTTCCTCTCCTAACCCGTGCCCCGAGTAGCCATAACCCATGCCCCGAGTAGCCATAACCCATGCCCCGAGTACCATAACCCATGCCCCGAGTAGCCATAACCCATGCCCCGAGTAGACATAACCCATGCCCCGAGTAGCCATAACCCATGCCCCGAGTAGCCATAACCCATGCCCCGAGTAGCCATAACCCATGCCCCGAGTAGCCATAACCCATGCCCCGAGTAGCCATAACCCATGCCCCGAGTAGCCATAACCCATGCCCTCGAGTAGCCATAACCCATGCCCCGGGAGCCCCAACCCATGCCCCCCGAGTGCCCCTAACCCGCCCCGGTAGACATAACCCTTGCCCCCTAGAATAACCCTGCCCCGATACCCTAACCCATGCCCCGAGTAGCCTACCCGTGCCCCGAGTAGACAAACCCTGCCCCGGTAGACAAACCCGTGCCCCGGAGCCATAACCCTGCCCCGATGCCTAACCCGTCCCCAGACCATAACCCGTGCCCCGAGTAACAAACCCTGCCCCGAGTAGCCATAACCATGCCCTCGAGTAAAATAACCCATGCCCCGAGTAGCCATAACCCATGCCCCCGAGTAGCCATAACCCATTCCCGAGTACCATTAACCCATGGCCCCGAGTAGCCATAACCCATGCCCGAGTAGCCTAACCCTGCCCCGGTAAGCCATAACCCTGCCCTCGAGTAGCCATAACCCATGCCCGAGTAGCCCTAACCCCATCCCTCGAGTAGCCATACCCCTTGCCCCCGAGTAGCTAACCCGTGCCCCGAGTAGACATAACCCTGCCCCGAGTAGCCATAAAACCCTGCCCCGAGTAGCCATAACCCGTGCCCCGAGTAGACATAAACCCTTTCCCCGAGTAGACATAACCCGTTTCCCCGATAGCCATAACCCATGCCCCGAGTAGCCATTTAAACCCCTGCCCCGAGTAGCCATAACCCTGCCCCGAGTAGCTAACCCATGCCCCGAGTAGCCCCTAACCCGTGCCCCGAGTAGACATAACCCGTGCCCCGAGTAGACATAACCCTGCCCCGAGTACCATAACCCATGCCCCGAGTAGCCATAACCCGTGCCCCGAGTAGCCATAACCCTTGCCCCGAGTAGCCCTAACCCGTGCCCCGAGTAGACTAACCCGTGCCCCGAGTAGCCATAACCCGTGCCCCGAGTAGCCATAACCCGTTTCCCCGAGTAGACTAACCCGTGCCCCGAGTAGCCATAACCCTTGCCCCGAGTAGAATACGCCTTGCCCCGAGTACCATAACCCGTGCCCCGAGTAGCCATAACCCTGCCCCGAGTAGCCATAACCCGTGCCCCCGGTACCATAACCCATGCCCCGAGTAGCCATAACCCATGCCCCGAGTAGCCTAACCCTGCCCCGAGTAGCCATAACCCGTGCCCCGAGTACCATAACCCGTGGGCCCCCAGTAGCCATAACCCGTTCCCCCGGCCCCCCCCGCAGGTCAGGCAGTGTTGCCGGGGGACGAGGGCGCCGCCGTGTACCACTGTGGGGGCGCGTCTGGAAGGTCGCATCATCACCACTCACTGCATGGAAAGAAAAGGTCATTATAACACACACACACACAACCACACACAACACACACACACAAAACACACACAAAACACACACCACACACACACACACACAACACCCAGGAAAAGATACAGGAAATTATAACACACAAAACCCCACACACACAACACACACACACACACCAGAAGATCAAGAAAATGAAAAGAAAAATCTGACCAAAATGTAGTCAAAGTAATCCAAACAAAAGGAAATCTAGTTTAAAAGATACGGTGGACAAAAAAAATGTTGTCATCAGTTTTTGGTTTGAAGGAAGTTGCCCAAGAAAACTTGAGAGAAGAGAGAAAGAAAGTGCAAAAAAATTTTTTGCAAAAAAAAAAAAANTCCCTTGCCGTGACTTATAACGGACTCCATTTGCGTGACTTTTTTTTTCTTTTTTTTTCTTTTATTGCATATTAGACAGCTTATCGCCGCTCGAATCGTCAACTCAACATTATTGTATTTTCTCATTTTACTTTGGAATGCTTGGGTTTTAAGGAGTTTGATGTATCACATATTAAGATATAATATTATAAGGGAAAGGGAGCCTGTGTTGCTAGTGATTTAGTGGTAGAAGGTGTATATTGTTTAAAATAGTGACTATTAGTGTTATGACGTGGCCGCTGCTATGTCTCCCTGTCACCTCAACACCCTAAATCACCCTTATCTAAGGTGACACACAGTGCTACACTGACCTAAATAGTGACACGTGTATAGAACTGCAGTTCCAAACCATATAATAAATATAATAATGAGCATTAGTCATGATAATAAGCAATACCTTTGGAAGCCACGGCTGAATTGGATTGTAGTAATTTTTTACCTTTCACTAGAGCTTGAGCTTGACTAGCTACACATTCTAGTTGTGTTTGTGATTTTTTCTCATTTATTTCACGTGTAGGAGCGGACCAAATTCAGCATGTAGTGCAGTCACTGTTTACCCCCCAACCCATAGCTACCCCAGTCTGGTTTGTTTGTAATTTTTTCATTTATTTCAAAATTTTTTCCAAAATTTTCATAATTTTTCCCCCCTTGGGAAAAAATACCCTCGCTATAAGGGGACAATCGGCTATAACGGACTTCTCCTCCCCCCCTTTAGTCCGTTATATCGAGGTTTGACGTATATATATATATATATTATATTTTAAAAATTATATATATTTATATATATATATATATATATATATATATATACACACAATTCCTACGCTCCCCCTATGATGAGCGAACAATACTTCTCTCACAAGGGGGGGGGGGGGGGGGGGGGGGGAACAAACCCCCCACTCTACCAATTGAGAGGGTGGTTGGTGGGATAATTTCCACAGCAGTAATTTGTATAAGCAAATCAATGTTAAACATTCAATCAATAAATCATTGGAGGCATACGCCAGGTGGCGCGTCGCCTCGCCCACACTCCATTCCCGGGGGTCCCCACGCGCAAGCCCCCATGCAGGCTCCCTTCCATACCAAGCAAACTCTCAACAGGAAAAATAAAACTTGCCCCAGCCCGAGCCTTGTGGGATCCCCCTTGGCCTTCTCCATGCCGGATTGTCCCCTTACAATACAACCCGGTTAAAAGGATTGGTTTCAGGGTAGCGTGAAAACATGCCCATATAGACGAATTGGCGCTGAGGGGACTATGCAGGTAGTAGTAGCAGGCCTCGATAGTCCACGTTGCAATCGCTGGTTTGACACATAATTATCCAAGGATACACCATGATTCTACAAAGGGACCCCCATTACCAAAAGCATCAATTCGCCTCTTCAAGTCGTTATATAGTGCCCCATGTCTCACATCCATAGTGTAAGACAGGGATCACAAGTGACTTGAAGATCCGGATCTTTGTCCTCCTGCACAGGTACCAACAACGCTAAATACTCCTGCTGAGGGAGTTCTAACACCTTGGACTAGCCAATCCGCCATAAAACTTCTTAACGTAAACCGCTGTCATTATGGACTGCGCAACCAAGGTATGTAAACACTTTCCAAGATTCAATGTCCTCGCCACACACATGAACAGACTATACTGCTTCATCTAAAAACCCTTTCCAAAACACCTGGCCCTTTGGGGTCTTGGGCCGGGAAGACTTAAAGTCCCAAAGGCTTTGCCTCCCGTGCAGCGCCTCGAGAACCATCAATAGGACCTCCAGCGACTCATAAAAAGATTACTGCATCATCGATGAAAACAAGATCAATGATTTTTTGTGTTGCCGAGGGATGCTCCACAATCACTTTGGTCCAAAAATTTGCCCAATACCCAGTTCATACAAGTGTTGAAAAAGTGATGAGGCAAGGACGCACCCTTGCCTCACTCCTGTTATTCACAGGAAAAAAGCTGGATACACCTCCCCCACCTCTTTACAGTACTCTCAGTCCCAGAGTACAGGCCAATCAGCAGCCCAACAGCCCTTGCAGGAATCCCGAGGAAGCCACAGAAGACCCCAAAAGTGACTCACGATGCACTGAGTCAAAGCCTTCTTCAGATGAACATAGGCTGCAAGAATCCCCTGTCGAAACTCACGTCGGCGTTCCACCAGGACACGAAGCCCTAGGATACAGTTCATTTTTGGGACTTACCAGCCGGTGAACCCAGACTGCTCAGGTCTGATGCTTCAGCAGATGACTGCAGATTCATGTCAGCAATAGATGGGAAAGCACCTTGCCGGGTTAGGGTGAGCAGTATAATACTGCGGTAATTGCTGCAGTCCTGACGGTCCCCTTTCCCCTTTTCCAGATAGGGACGACCAGCCGCCTTTTTCAGTCAGGAGAAATGGTACCTGATTGCCACACGGCAGTCAAGACAGCATGCAACCCACGGATCATGGCCTCATCCCCAGCTTTGAGCAGCTTCACACTGATATTACACACCAGCCACCTTTACACCCCTCAACTTCTTGATATTATCCCATCTATGTTCGTGTTCATCACTTTCATTCTTTTTTTTATAAACATTCCTCATACCATTTTCTTTCCCATACCTAGAGATGACTATGAGTTATGTGTTGGGTTTCACCAGGCTCTGGTACGAGAAACATTAACAGTTCTCTCCTTCTGAATTTAACGTGGTCCAAGAGGTTGAGAATTGCAGGTTCTTGGTATCAGGGGACCAGGGGCTGCCCCGCTGGACATGGTATAGTAATGCCAGAGGGGTAGCTAAGGAGATCGACCACATCTTTGTTAGTACTCGTGGAGGATTCTCCATAACTGCAGGGTTTACTGGTTGTGCTGAGATCTTTGCAACTGATCACAGACTTGTTTTTGCAACACTTAATTTTCATGTCAAGTCCAGAAGAATCTCAAGAGGTAACCATACTGCGTCTTGAGAAGATGAAGGACTTGACATGTGCCCATGAGTATGCAAGTCCAAACGCTGGAGGATATCAAGGAGTCACGCTGCCAGGCTTGCGGAACCAGAACCAGCACAGGGCTCTGTCACGCAGGACTAAAACCCCTCCTGGGGGAGAGACAAGGAGAGGAATGCAGGGGGTCTCGCTGAGGATGTCGAGGGTCATTTGAATGCTAATGACCTCTGACCTGCCTACTGAGCCCTAAAGAAGCTCCGCTCCAAGTCTCATCTCGGGCAAGTGCTACCCTAGCAGTAGATGGGCGCCTCATGTCGGACATGGATGGGCAGATGGCTCTTTGGGCTGAGTACTTTAGGTAGTTGTTCACGGTGGACCCCCCAAATTTGCAGCTTCACACCATGGATTATGGGCAGCGGATGCCGATCCTCCCATTGACGAAATCGCACCTTCTCTTGACGTAGTCAGAGAGGCTGTAACAAAGTTGAGGGGGGGGAAAGGCAGTGGTGTTTGTAATATCAGTGCGGAGCTCCTCAAAGCTGGGGGTGAGGCCATGATCCGCGGGTTGCATGCACGCAGCAGCTGTCCTGACTGCCATGTGGGAGTCAGGTACCACTCTTACTGATAGGAAAAGGGGGCTGGTCGTCCTATCTGGAAAGGGAAAGGGGGACCCTCAGGACTGCAACAATTACCGCGGTAAATTACACTGCTCAGCGTGCCAGGCAAGGTGCTTGCCCTTCTATTGCTGACACGAATCCGCAGTAATCTGCTGAAAAAATCAGAGACCTCAGCAGTCTGTCTGGGTTCACGTCTGGTAAGTCAACAACAGCCGTATCCTAGCGCTTCGTGTCCTGGTGGAACGCCGACGTGAGTTTTGACTAGTTTCGACAAGGGTTGTCGTTTTTTTAGGGTTCTTACCGTTTTATTTCTTCTCTGTCTCTCTTTATTTCAACATGATATTCTTCTCCTTCAAATCATAACTAATAAAAACCGTGTTTTTGTCGTCCAAGCACCGTCTTGGTACGAAGACCGTTTTTTTTCTTGTTTGGTTTCTGCGACAAAAAACACAAGCTTGGTAGGAGCCGAAATAATAATCAACGCAAAACATTGCAAACAATATCACAAAGTAGTATAACACACATTTCAGCAAGTGTTATCACTTTGAGGTGAATACTGAAGGTATATTATGAAGGTTAAAATAAACAATAACAACACGGCGCCGAAAAAGGGGAGCCAGTTGTCAAAAGCACCGAAAATATAGCCAGGATGGGGCCTGCGTTTCTGTTGCCTAACTATTACCTTATGTGTTACGTGTGGTGACGATGAGTGTCAATATACATCCAGTCCAGTCTTTCAGATATATTTATAAAGAAAAAAACAACATTCCGCATCAGCCAAAAAACGTTTTCGGTTATTTTAATGCCAACAAATTCACCTCTCTTGATATAATGTGGTGATTCATGAGTGTCATTATTCTGACTGCCCTGCCTGATATGGTGGTGTGTGTGCGACTACAGGCATGCACATTTCTCTATTATTCACGTTGGCACAAGGAACTGTGATTATTTTTTTCTGGTGAGTTTTGATGTGGTTTGTATTAACTGCTAACCGGTTTCTGAGGCAATCACTTTTTTTGGGGGGGGGGGGAGTGAAAGGGTTTGGTTAAGTTAGGTATAGCTTTTGTTAGGTAAAGGTTAGGTTATGTTAGGTAAAGGTAGGTTAGGTTTGGTAAAGGTATAGGTTTTTGTTAGGTAAAGGTTAGGTTAGGTATAGGTTCGGTTATGTTGAATTTTGTTTTTCAATCATTATTTGTCGCAAATCACATAAAAAAATGATTTGCGACAGAAACGGTTAGAAGATTGATTCAAAACACATCAAAACTCATCAGAAAAAAAAATTTTTTCGTCACCAAAGTGAATTTGGTGTCAAACTGGAAAATTTAGCAAAGTTTTTTAATAATGGGGGAAAAAGGTATTATTTGTTGGGGTATATGCTGAGTAGGAGCCACTTGCAAGAAACACTATGTAAAGATATATTAGCAATTTCATTAAAAAAAATCAGTCTGAGAGTACTAAAGATAACGTGTATGATTCCATAAGCACTATCATTATAAAACTAATAACCCAAAGGAAAAATTAAACCTAACCTGGACTCCCAACAACGTTAACTAAAAACCCAAATTTATTTGACCTAATTCCTACTAACCAGGTAAGGTTTTTTCAAAAACTAATAAATTTTCGATACAAATACTATAGAGTAGAGTGCAACATATTTGATCATGAATGTAAAGCTCAAATATTTTAAGTGATAAACAAATGCTCCAATAAACTCTATATATTTTTCATGGTAAAAATGGACGAGGATGCGCGGTCATTTTCTGAGAACTGATTAGTTTTTCCCTTTCCTAAAATTAGTTCTTTTTTCTTTTAGATGGATGATTTTTATTTCCGGAAACCCAATACATTTTCTTCTTTTTTCATCACCAAATCCTAAGGTCACCGTTTCCATTGATAACAATGTACGTCCATCAGAAAAAGCACTTAAATTTGCCAGGAAATAATAGTTAGTGTCTCAGAAACCAGGAAGTGACAGAATTGTATGAAAATAAGTGCGCCCCCATTTGCCAGCCCACCCGCCAGTTGCCGAGTGGTCCGCTTGTCTTATCCTGCTGCCTGCTGGGGGGATTATTACCCGAACCAAACCTAACCTAACCTCATAACGGGGAGGGGGGGCAGCCCCCCCCGACCCCCCCAGCGAGATTATGAAACCTAACCGAAACCCTTTAAACCCAACCTCCTAAAGGGTTTGGGGACGGACGGTAACGGTGCGGTAGCGACCGCGCAGTTCTCGTCCATAATAACCTTATTTTCCCCGAGTATTGGAAAAGTGTAGCAATACAACATAACAGACAGCGGCTTCTCATCATTACAACACCATATCTCTTCAAACTATCTGTTATATGCCATATTCTTCATCTACAACCATTTGTCATTACTACTTTTACACATTATGTTGTTTTTCATGTCAAGTGAGCCTTTCTTAACCTCAGCCATTCGCCAGAATTCCTCCAATGTCCTTTCTTTTCTGCTTTTTTCTACGGGATCATCTCCTTCAAGACAGCCTCAGAGGTGTCTTCGCCACGCCTTGCTTGATAGTAACTGACGGTCATGATGATAGGTATGGTTTTCCCTGCACCCTACGGGCATCACAACAAAGCCACGCTGGCGCCGAAACTCCCGTTTTCTGATGGTTGTTCTCAAGTCCCGTCTTCGTACCAAGACCACGCTCAAAAACAGCAAATCTTGGGTTGGGCTTCGTAATCCAAGACGGTGCTTGACGACAAAAACACGGCTTAAGATTTTTTCTCTCTCAATCTTTTTACTAAATTCTCATTATTCTTCAAAAATTTAATTACCTTTTTTTTAATATATTCCCTTTGCTCCTTCTTTTGTTGTTCCATAACTTCTTTAAAGTCCCCTTTGGGTTTTTCTTTTTCTTCTTTCCAGTTATTCACTTCTCCTTTCATCACCGTGTCCCCTTTTTTCTCCATCTCACATTTTGCTCTCAGCTAATTATTATCCTTTCTCAATTACCATATCTTCGGTTATAAGATGCTGCATCTTGGAAGACGCACCCTGATTTGTAAAAAGATTATAAAAAAAAAATTAAAAAAAAATTTAAAAAATTAAGGATATAAAAAATCTCTTGTCTAAGGTACAAGTATATCCATAGTATAAGTAAATCATTTTGATGAATTCGCCATGGGTTATAATTTCCAGCACTGTAAAAAGCTTGTGATACGTGTGACAGCCTGGTGGTAAAAAGCTGCATCAACACTAGCAGACGATAGGGGCGTTGTTGACGCCAATCTGCCGAGGCGGGAAGTTGCGCGAAACGGCTCCCGCCAGTCTTGGTGGCCCGGATCATATAGTCTTAGCTTGTGACACATGTGACGCCTGGTGGTAAATGATACATCAACACTAGCAGATGATAGGTGGTGCTGTTGGTGCCTATCTGCCGAGGTGGAAGTTGCTGCGGAACGGCTCCCGCAAATTCTTGGTGGCACTCTCATTCCAAAAATGCGTCTTGGAAGACGCATGAGTATTTTTCAGGGTATTTTTTAGGAAAAAAAGTACATCTTATAAGCCGTAAAATACGGTACTCCATTTTTTTTCTAACTCCTCATTTTCCTTTTTTCTTTGTTTTTTTTCCTTCTTTGTTCCTCCAATTCAATTTTCAAATCCTTCCATTCCATCATAGTTCCCTTTGATCCTTTCAATAATGCCCTGCTAAAACTTAATTCCTCCCTCAGTCTCCTCACGTCCAAGGGGAGGCAGTAGCAGAGTGGTTAGCGTCCCCCGCGTGGTTCTTGAGACCCGAGTTTGATCCCCGACGAGAACCAAAATCCACTTAAAATCTTTCTGCACGTCGAGTGGCCTAAGAAAACCCACATGCTGCCCATTAACTCTACCTTCGATTTTGAGTGCATCGGAGGACATGTGGGGGGCATGAGCCTCTAATCACAGGCGTCACTATAAAATCCTGCCTGCGCCACCACAGGAGAAGGCCAACCATCACAGCCCTAAAAGTGAACCACCAAGTCCTACCATCCGACCCCTGGAGGTTACTGCCTACAGGTGCTATAGGAACAAATGAGAGGAAAAAAAAAAAAAAAATCTTGTTTTATCTTCATCCACTTCCACTTTTACTGTCGGGGATTATAACTATCCTTCCCCTTTCCATATTCATCACAGTGACCCAGAGAATCCAGTTGGGGCCGGTAATACTTTGATCCGGACTGTGGCGTGTCGGCCATAAAAAATTTTTTGTAAAACACACAGCTGAATACTTTCCCACCTGGACCCCCACCCAACTCAGGCCCCATAAAAAACACAGCTAGGCTCCGGGGACAGCTGCTCACTCCTGTAGCCTCCTCCACTGGTCTTTTTATTATAATATATATATATTTTTTTTATGCTGGAGCTATAGTGTCTGTAGGCTATTCTTTTTCCTTGAGGGCTCAGGTGATTGGCCCTGCACATTCTGGAGGGCTGTGATGGTAGGGAGGCCCCGTGGTAGTGCAGGCTGGATTTTTATAGTGACACCTGTGATGGTTGTCCTCAAGCTCAAGACGCCAACCACCCTGCCACCACCTCCCAATAGTAAAAAGGCCACCACCTCCCAATAGAAATGGCCACCACCTCCCAATAGTAAATGGCCACCACCTCCCCCTACCCCTTCAGTAAATAACAATTATATGGAAATCTATTATTAATAAGAAAGATTCTAAGCATCTATATAGTCAGATTTTTCATATGACCATCAGAACAGTTTCCGTTTGAGGGTGATCAACTGACAATCTTCTAGCTTTCCTAACTGAATCTTGCTCTTAGGAGCTTCAATGAAACTTTTGCTCTTCCCCTTAACGTATCAAAAGCTTTTAATAATCTGGTACAAAATAATTAGTTTTCAAATTCACTTTTTCGGTTTCCCCTCCTTTTCTCTGCACCTTCATCTAAGTTTCCCCTTTCTAACCGTTCTATTACAACTGTTGTAGAAGGTCATTGTTCTTCTCCTAAGTCTATCAATAATGGTGTCTCTCAGGGTTCTGCCCTATCACCCACTTCTTTCTAATATTCATAAATGAGTTTCTACGTCTAACTAGATATCCTATCCACTTTTTTATTTTTTTTTTTTTTATTTAAACATACAAATACAATAAGCCCAAAGGTTGCTCTGTCGTGTGCTCCCTATCTTAAGGGAAAGTAATAGTATAATATATACAATCAAACCTCGGGTTCGAACGTCTCCCCTTTTTCTAAACAGAATTTCAAACTCATAATTGCCCGGTTACCGTAACGATAACTGGGTTTTGCCGAACAAGCTACTCGGCAACTGTGCGCGGTCACTGGCGTCAGTCACGCCGCGGCCCTCACTTAGCAAGCATCCGCTACTCTCTGTTCTTTGATTTTGACAATTTTTTCTTGTGGGTTTTGCATTATTTTGGTATTATTTCCACTTGGACCAAAACTCTCTACCGTAGATAACACTGAAGTCGCACAGGACAACTTTTTTTCAATTTACAGACATGTTGTGGCGTAAATACTTACATTTCTACATCCATGATTTCAGGAAGGTTAGAAGGGGCTATCTGGAGAGAGTCTGTGTTATTTTGTGTCTTCATATGTGTCATATTATGGCTATAAATGAACAAATTACAAAAATATCACCAGAGTGGCGACCAACATAAAAGTATGTTCTGAGTGTCCTTCCACCGTCGTCGTCACCCGAAAAAAAACGAGTAGCGAAATTTGAAACCGTATATACCCTTTCAGATACAAAGCATAAAACAACACTGAAACAAAAGTAGATTATACAATCATGATATAAACTACTGTGTATCATCTGCAGTGCACATACACATCAGTAGTGATGCTATAATTGTAATATTTGGCGGCTGGCGACATTATTGAATCAATCAATCATTGGGGGCATATGCCGGGGGGCGCGTCGCCTCGCCCACCCTAAGACCCCCACTCCCGGGGGGTCACCACGCGCGAGTTCCCATGCAGGCTCCTTTTCCTTTACCAAGCAGCTCTCGACAAGAAACATCAAACTTGCCCCAGCCACGAGCCTTGTGGGCGCCCCTTGGCCTCCTCCACGCCGGATTGTCTCTTACAGATAAAAACCCGATGAGAAGGATCGGTTTCGGGGTTTAGGGGTGCCACATGCCCATATACCCGAAGTTGGCCCCGACGGACTATGCAGGTAATAGGCCTCGATTCAGTCTCACGGTGCAATCGCTGATTTGACACGTAATCATCCCAGCGATACCTCATGATTCTGCGAAGACACTTATTACCAAAGGTTTGGGATTCGTCTCTTCAAGTCACTATTTAGTGTCCAGTCTCACAACCATAGAGTAAGACAGGGTCACAAGCGATTTGAAGATCCGGATCTTTGTCCTCCTGCACAGGTACCGACAACCCCAAAATACTCCCCCCTGAGCGAGTCCATAACACCGTGGGCTATCCCAATCCGCCGTAAGACTTCTTGACGTGACCCGCCGTCATTATGGACTGCGCTACCAAGGTATGTAAAAACTTTCCAGATCCAATGTCCTCGCCACACGCATGAACAGACTGTACTGCTTCATTAGTAAGTCTCCAAACACCTGGACCTTGGTCTTGAGCCAGGAGACCTCAAGTCCCAAAGGCTTTGCCTCCTCGTGCAGGCGCCTCGAGAGCATCACCAGGACCCCCCAGCGACTCAGCAAAGATTCATCGGCAAAAAAAAAGATCAGTGATCTTGGTGTTGCCGACGGATGCTCCACAATCCCTTTGATCTACAACCTTGTCCAATACCCAGTCCATACAAGCGTTGAAAAATGATGGGGCAAGGACGCACCCTTGCCTCACTCCTGTATTCACAGGAAAGAAGCCGGATACACCTGCCCCACAAATTCACAGCACTCTCAGCTGTTCTCAATAATGCTCTCAAACATTATTTCAGCTGGCAACTAAAGTGTTATCTACGGTACACAATTGAGAGTCTGGGTTTTTGTTTACCCTTTTTGGATTCTAGGAAAACATTCTCTCAATGGGCTTCCGTCGAAAATCATTACTTTTAGAGATAAGGGACATGTTGTTTATAGGGAGGAGGGGGGAAAGGGGTTTACGAGCGCCTTCTTCTTCCTCTTGTACCGCATCGCCTCGTTTTCCCTTACTGCGGACACTTATTGATGAGATTTGGTTTTAGTAGGAGGTTAAAGGTGGGATTGGGTTGGGTTAGGTTAGTGGTCAGTCAAAAGGGGGGTTTAGGTTAGTTAAATTTTTTCATTTTTGAAAAAAAAAAGGTCTGATTTTGGGAGCCAGGAAGGTTTAATCCATTTTATTTTTTCATAGGAAAAATGTGCTTCAGTTTTAGAACAATTCGGGTTTTAGAACAAATTTTTGGGAAAGAATTAAATTAAAAAAAAGAGGGCGTGTCTAGACATTAAATACAAAGACAAAAAAATTAACACTATATACAGTAAGCATTGCTCAAAAGTGTGTTCAGGCACTGTTCTGTCACAAAGGTGTTACGGGAAACACTAGCATCAGCGGGGTGGGCTTTCCTTCTCCCCCGATTTGGGCCAAACTTTTCAATTTTAGTGTTTATCTCCTGGATGGAGGGACGGAGCCGTGAAAATGTTCCACTCCTGGAAACACAGCCCCCAAAGGTAGTTGGTGTGGTGGCCCCCAGAGTTAATGATTAAAAAATGGGGAACGCGGCACCTCCACTGCGTCACCAGGTAAGCACATTTCGTGCATCGGTGGCGACCCTCGGAGGCTGCGTAACCCAGCCAGGTGTGGCACTCCTGAACCTGGCCTTGTGGAACACCACAAGCGCCGCGACGTCCCTGCGGTGTTCCAATGAGCGAGGGGAATCGCCGACTGGGGTTGGGGCTGGGGGGTCTGCAGCACCCCCAAACCGCAGGGCTCGACACTGGTTTTTGTGCCCACCCCCCTAGGTGTGGGGGTGCACACAGTCAGGCGAGGCAGGTACTCTAAGAAGGGCCCGTACTGGGCCTTGTTGAGCAAGAATTCCCTCCCCTTTTTGAAGAAGTGGCTACCCTTCGCAGGGCAGAGACCGTGGGAGTGTGGAGGTTTTTTTGGCAAGTTTGATGGGCCGTCAAACCGTAGTCTCGGTCCACCTGCACTCCCAGAACCCTTGCGGTTCCTGGAGTTGGAGAAAAAAACCCCCACCAACCCCACAGTTTCCCCTCCATGCTGGCCCTGCGGGGCCGGGCAGCAGGGGCCAAGGACCCACCATTGTGTGTCTTCTCGGAGAAAAGGTCACCTCCCCAGGGGTTTACCCCCCCCGTAAAACACTTTGCTGTTTATTGATCACATCAGCAGCAACCCATTCCCTCGTGGGTAGGGCAGGAGAGGTACATCATAGTGTAAGCCCAGATGCTGGCAGCGCTGGAGAAGAAACTCCCCCCGTAGATCCGGGGCGGGCAACCCCCGGCCCGGGGGGCCCGACCCGGCCCGCCCCCCGCTCGGCATTGCATTTCAATCCGGCCGCGAAACCCAAACCAAAAAATTTAAAAAAATATATATATTTGCCGGCAATCAGCATCTGCCGGCAAATAGTTTTGGGAACTCTGACTCCCCCTCGCCTACCTGCGGGGGCCGCGATCCTGCCAGACGCAGTGTCCGTTGGACTTTCGCATTGAAATAGGTACGCTTTTTGGTCAGTACAGTTTGGAAAATAGACTCCACAAGTAAGTGAAAATAATTAAAAAAACATTTCAATCTATTAGTTAAAATTTTTATGTCTTTTAGAGTGAATTGGTTTTCCCTGTGTAATTATGAAATTTTTAAAGATAATATAAACAGAAAAAAACTTTAAAAATCCCAAATTAGTTACTTTTTAATTTAAAGACTAAATTAAAATTTAAAATTTATTTTTAATTTAAAAACTCAATTACAATTAAAATTAAAATTTCCAAAAAAAAATGTGTAATTAATTAATTCAAAAAATTTACAATTACAATTATCCAAGCCAGTCTTCCCTGCAAGGAACCCCTTCCTCCACGAAGAACCTTCCCCACGCTATCACTCTCCGCCCTGCGATGGCCGCCGACTGACCCTGCTCCCGAATTTTAACGACCTGAACACATCAACTAAATCTGCAAGAAAAAAGGACATTTCGTAACGGGACATGCACATGCACACACCGCCTTTGAGGTTAAGCTGCACTGTGGGACGGTCAGTTGGTAATGGTCAGTTTGTGCATTTCCCCCCTTTCCCTTTTTGGAGGTCCCTTTCCTTCGGGGGTTTTCCCCCCCTGACGACGTGGACCTGGACACTTGGTTAGTGTCGCGCTTCTTGCGGGAGGAATGTTTTTCTTTTTTTTCGCGGAGTCGGGCTGCGGTGCGGAATTCAATTTTTCACTCCCCCCTTTTGATTCCCCTGTGGACGACGCCACCCCCCCCTGCAGATGGAGTTGGTAAGCTGCAGGGCAAGATAAACTGAAGGCGAATTCCGCACCTTCTCCTGCCCTTCTTCCGGACCTTTTCCTCCCTTGTAGCAATTTTCCAAAATACTTTGCACATGTTCAAGATCGTACCCATGTTTGGAAAGCACCTACTGTTGCAAACAGCTTTCTCAAAATTAAGTACCCGGGTCTACCTTCGCTCCCAGCTCTCGGACCCCCACCTCAATGACTTATTTGTGTCACCTCACCCATGGGGCCCAGAATTGAAACACTTTTTCATGGAAAGCAGCACCAGCCGTCTCACTGATTTGTTGTTTTTAAAAAAAATTTGTATAACAGTACCCCCCCGAGTGTGGCGCTTGCTTTCTTCACAAGGCATAGGCTAAACTCGAGTATGCGAAACTCTGGTTTTGAAAACACTTAAAAATGTTTTTTTAGTACACCAAAACTTATGAGGACAGGAGAGGGGGAAGAGGGGGAGAGGAGGGGCCCCTACGAGTTTGAGCTTGAGGGGGAGTCCCCCAGCTGAAGCTTCGGTGAAGCTTTGGTCCGGCTTCCCCCACACACGAGTATTCTTTTGGGTGAGAAGCAAAAGGGGGAAGCAAAACTGGGCTTTTCTTTTTCCACATTCTTTCTGTATCAATTTAGGGGGTCCCTCCCACGAGGGCCCTGCCTCTCATTCTCTCTCATGCGGCTCTCAAAAAATTTCTCCAAGAATTTTTTTACATTTTTCGGGCCACCGACTGTCACTCCTCCATCAGCACACAACCCCAGCAGGTACTCCATTACCTATCCACACTCCTCTCTCACTCTCCCCATTCTTCCACTCGATTCTCCTACCACTACCCCCAGCATTTTGTTCTAGCATACTCATACCCTTAATTGCATAAGTATCCACAGTTTCATCCTTCCCGTCTCACAATACACACCTTGCTAACCCATTCTTCCATCTGTACATACACTATTTACCTCTTAAGTAATACTTATCTGATCTTGATATACCGTAAGGTATAAATCTTTTCTGCCCGTGGTGGCTTACAAACACCCCACCCTGTGCCCATTTTCCTTTCCTACGATGCGAGTGCATTGGAGGCCACAGGGGGGGGAATAACCCCTAACACAACGTCACTATAAAAATCCCGCCCGCGCCACCCCGGGCGAGGGGGAACCCTCACAGCCCTCGAGGGAACCCCCAGGGCCCACCATCCCAACCCTGGGGTCACTGCCTAACGGGCTGTAGGCACACCCACACACACACACACACACAAAAAAAAAAAAAAAAAAAAAGTATGAACAGCGCGGGGAAATCGGGGAAAAAAAAAAGCGCGAAAGTCGGAATGGTAAGAATTTTGGGATCAGCCGAAACTCGCGGATCGAGAAAAAATCGCTAGGGGGAAAGTCGGGGGGGCACTGTAGTTACTTTTTGGGGCTTTTTTTGTCAGCCTGGCCCACGGGGGTGCTCCCCAAAATTTTATCGGTCCTCGGGTTTAAAAGGGTTAACAAACAATTAATAACCCCCCCCTGTGTTGAGTTCCCCAGGATGGACCCCAGCACAGAGCCCTGGGGACTGGCTTCCCCCTGGCAGGGATCAAGAGGCCTGCCCATTTACGACGACCCGGAGGGTTCTTCGTCAGCGGACAGAAACCCGATTTCTCGATTTTAAAAATTTACTTTTAACCCGGGAATTTTTTCCAACCGGTTTTTAAAATTTTAACAAAAAAAGGTTTTAAAAAAAAACTATCACAAA
>JACEEZ010013627.1:0-12002 GCA_016584305.1 Chionoecetes opilio
GGGGAAATTACTAACCGAACCAAATCTAACCTAACGGGGACCCCCTCGCCCCCGACGAATTATAACTAACAAACCTTGGCTAACCTCCCAAAGGGATGAGGGCCTCTGGAAGGGGAGAGTGGTGTCTGTATGCGCTATTAGAAAAACTATATAATTTCTACAATACAGTGCTCGACATTAAATTAGTCCACCCAGGGCGAGGTGGACTAATTATATGTCAAATTTTGCTTCAACTTTAAGAGGGACCAAAAATCGACCCAAATGCATTGGCCGCCTCCCACAGAGTGGCGTAGTAGGCGGAACTCCTGGGCCCATACTTATAAAGATTTAGGATTTCGTCCTAGGATTCGTCCTAACCCTGCGTCCTAAGGTTCGAGGAAAGTCTAAGCCCGCGTCCTAGGACGGCGGCTTAGGACGAAGCGCTGAGCGCTAATTTAGCAGGAGTCCAATTTGGATTTCATGAAATATCACTACTAAGAGTCATCAAAAAGGTATAAAAATATCAAAAAACACAAGATTAATATTTCTATGATAATTGCTGAAGACTACAACGAATGAATTCATCTAAAAGAATAATTGTACCAGATATGCAACGTTCCGTTCAAAAGACACAAACTTGACATTGTCTTCCTCTATCGACGAAAAAATAATATTTTTCGGGACAAGATTTTCATCCTTGGCCAGCTCTTTAAAGCAAGGAAAAATGTCCTATGTCCTGCGAGGGGAATTTTCCATGCCGAGATGATCGGCGAGAGATACGTCAAGGACTGCCGGTTATAATGGACGAGGACTTCGCGGTCGTTTTCAAAGACACCGACTATTTTTCCTGGCCTACAATAGGTTCTTTTTCTAATGGAGATAGGGTTATAATGGACGAGAGTTTCGCGGTCGTTTTCAGAGCCCACCGGACATTTTTTCTTGGCCTACAATAGGTGCTTGGGAAATACTTTGGAGCTCCTCCTTCCGGGCCCCTTTGACTGAAATGAACTACCGCACTGTATTGTATGCTTATTGTACTTCACATCTGTAAAGGTTCCAGCGTGGCGCTCAGCCTTGGTTAACCCACACGGCCCCGCTATGAAAATGGAGGTGCCTCAAAAAATTCTAAGTCCAGTTAGGTTGGGTTTTTAGGTTAGGAATACTTTGTGGTTAAGGTTAGGTTAGGTATACTTGGGGTTTTAAGGTTAGGTTAGGTTAGGTATACTTTGTGGTTAAGGTTTAGGTTAGGGTTAGGTATACTTTGTGGTTAAGGTTAGGTTAGGTTGGGTTTATACTTTGGGGTTTAAGGGTTTAGGTTAGGTTAGATTTTTACATATAGTGACTTTGATGATTTTTTTGGGAGCCATAAATCACTTATATTTGTTTCCCCCCACCCAAAAACCCCGTATTCCCGCCAGTTCCCCAGGCTTGTTGGTATAGGGGGAAGAAAAAAAGATAGGGGGAAGGACTTCTTCCAAATTTTTAAACCGTTCCTTTTTCTAATGAAGTTTTTTTTTGCGCAAACCCATAAAAAAAAGTTTAAAAAAATTGTATACTTTGTGGTTAAGGTTAGGTTAGGTTTCATTAAAACCTATATGGTTGGGTTAGGTTTCATTAAAACCCTTACAGTTAGGTTAGGTTTCATTAAAACTATAAGGTTAGGTTAAGTTTAATTTTTTTTTCATTTTTTTTTTTTTTTTTTTTTTTTTTTTTTTGCGCAAAATAAAACTATCTCCATTAGAGCAAGCACCTATTGTAGGCCAAGAAAAAATAGTCGGTGTCTCTGTAAACGACCGCGAAACTCTCGCCCATTATTACCGGAGATAGTTTTATTTTGCGCAAGCCCATTTTAAAAAAAAAAAAACAAAACAAAAATTATCACCGATATTATGGTACCAATTCCATTAAAAACCCCTATCTCCATCAGAAAAAGCACTAAAACTTGGCCGGGAAAGATTTGTCAGAGTCTTTATAGGTTTAATGAAACCTATAAGGGTTAGGTTAGATATACTTTGTGGTTAAAGGTTAGGGGAAAAAAAAATCTTAAGAACAAAGGCTCCACCCTCTATCTTCTTCTTATACCCCAACAAGCTTGGGGACATGGTGGGAAAACCGGAGTTTTTTGGGTGGGGGAGCACACACATAAGGGAAATATGGCCCCCCAAAAAATCCCTAAACTAGGGATATTCCCTAGTTCCATGAAACTTTATCGGGGAAATATTACCCCGATTAAGTCTATGTACTGGGGAATTTTCCCTAGTTTAGGGATTTTTTTGTGGGGAGTCATATTTTCCTTATGAGTGTGCTCCTTTTTGTGGGGGAGCACACATATAAGGGAAATATTTCCCCGATAAAGTCCATGAAACTAGGAAAATTTTCCTAGTTTAAGGATTTTTTTTTGGGGGGGGGCCATATTTCCCTTATGTGTGTTGCTCCCCCACCCAAAAAAACCCAGGTTTCCACCATGTCCCCAAGCTTGTCGGCCATAAGAAGAGATAGGAGATTGAGCCTCTATTCTAAAGATGACAAATCTACAGACCTAACCTAGCACCCCTCTCTCGAGCCCCTTGTGCTGTGCACTAACCTAACCAAATGTAACCTAACCTAACCGACCTGCCCTAACCTAACCTAAGGCCGTGTCACACAAGACACTTTTTCCGGCATCTTTTGGTATTTTGCTACCAAAAGATCCCCGTAGTGGTGGCAAAATATGCGCGTTCGTCACACGGCGTTTCGGCTACGAGCATCTTCTGGGACCCGCAACCAAAACTAAATAATATAACATTATGGATCGCTGAAATTTAATATCGGCCTGTAGACAAAGTAAGGATCGGCACTCATTAAAATATAAACAGATGTCTTAAAGACAGTAAGTATAATACGTAGAGCCAACATTTGTGTCAGCTTAGCGTGGAGACCTTGTTTTTAAGATTTTCCAGGATAGTTTGGGTTTCATTAAAACCTAAAAGGTTAGGTTAGGTTTCATTAAAACCTATAAGACCCGGGACTAATTTCTCCCGGCCAAGTTTTAAGTGCTTTTTCTGATGGAGATACAGTGTTTTAATGGAAACGGTACCATAAAATTCGGTGATGATTTTTTTTTTTTTAAATTTGGGCTTGCGCAAAATAAAACTATCTCCATTAGAAAATGCACCTATTGAAGACCAGGAAAAAATGTCGGTGTCTGGAAAACGACCGCAAAGTCATCGTCCATTTTTACCAAATTGCTGAGTTTTGGTTAGGTTTGATTTAGGTTATGTTAAGGTTTGGTTTAGGTTATGTTAAGCTTAGGGTAGATTTGGATTAGGTTTATGTTGAGTTATTTAGGTTAAAAAAAACAAAATTTGATGGTGCGCGATTGTCCGGGTGGTTGGCCACCCGCCAACACACCGCCAACTCCCGCGGAATATTTACCGTTTGGTTTAGGTCATCCTCGAGCCTGACAATTCTAACCTGTTTTATAGTGTAGATTTCTTCATTCTGGGTCTTTTAAACCCAATTTCCTTCCATGGCGCAATTGAATAATAATGCTGATACATATAGGCTACTACCTAGAATCTAGTTCTTTCAACCAAAAACTGTTAAGTTAGGTTTGAGGTGGGGTTTGGTATATTAACAGATGATATCAAGAACAAATAAGAAATTATCAAGACTACGGCAGTGGGAAGAGAAATAGAGTTATATGGATATTGTTCCATGGCTTAATAAATCACGACTTATTCAATTTTTAAAATTTTATTTATAGGAGCCTACTCTAAATCGCTTTTATTCTCAACATGATACCATTCTTCATCAACAGTTTGGTGGGATGCACTTCAATCTGTATCAGATACATGATATCAAGGCAGGAGGAACATGACTACCTCAAAGAGTGAATAATAACACACTCGTGACTTGTCATGCACTGATGGCCGTATTTTTTAGTGTGCTTTATATTTCATCTCCCACTAGTCTGTCACATATATAATCCCTTCTCGGTCCAAGCGGTATCGCTTTATTAGTTATGTATCAACAAGTTCGTCCAGTACATCTATCCTATCACGAAAATTCTCAGGAGTGGGTGGAGCACTCCATGTTTACGTCCTTAGGACGAGTCTTAGGCCGCGCCCTGCTCGCTAGGACTCCTCACACCCTGTCCTAGCCAAACCTCGAAATTAGGACGAGTCTTAGCGATTTAGGATTGCGCTCGAAATGATTTTGGACGCCGGCCGCCATATTTAAGACTCGAGCAAGTCTAAGACGAATCCTAAATCTTTTTAAGTATGGGCCCTGAGCCCGCCAAGGAAACCACAGTCAGTTTTTGTCTTGCTGGTGTAGGGAGAGGTTGTGCTCCGCGATCTGTCCCTCTTGTGCTCCCTCTCGACTTGCACCGCTGCTCCCTTTGAGCCCCCTGTGTTGTCGATATGGGCAAGAATAAGGATTTTAGTGCAGAAACCATTGCCCAGATCATTTCCCTAAAAAAATCCGCTAAGCAAACAAAGGCAATCTCCAACAAAATTTGGGATGTGTCCAAGGAGTGTCCCACGCTGGGTTGCCAAGTTCGACCAGGAAGGCGGCCCCCACAACCCCTACCCACAAAAACACTCACCATATATGCCCCGGTTGCTTTCAAATTTTCTTGCTGTCACACGTGGTTGATTCTAATTCACGCTTTACAATAGTTTGGGAACGAGAATCTGTCTTTTTGGGCTTGCCAGGCCTCTTCTTGTGGGTAGGGGTTGTGTGGCCGCCTTCCTGGTCGAACTTGGGAACCCAGCGTCGGACACTCCTTGGACACATGCCAATTTGTTCGGAGATTGCCTTTGTTTGCTTAGCGGATTTTTTTAGGGCAATGGTTTCTGCACTAAAATCCTTATTCTTGCCCATATCGACAACACAGGGGACTCAAAGGGGAGCAGCGGTTGCAAGTCGAGAGGGAGCACAAGAGGGACGAATTGCGGAATACAACCTCTCCCTACACCAGCAAGACAACAACTGACTGTGGTTTCCTTGGCGGGCTCAGGAGTTCCGCCTACTACGCCACTCTGTGTAGGGGGCACACAATCCCCTTGGCTCGATTTTAGGTCCCTCTTAACGTTGAAGCAAAATTAGACATATAATTAGTCCACCTCACCCTGGGTGGACTAATTTAATGTCGAGCACTGTATGTATATAAGTTTGTAGGAAGGTTACACGGAAGTGGATTAATAATGTACAGTATACTGACCAAAAAATAATATAGAAAACGTAAGTGGTAACGGCGGTAGCGACCGCGCAGTTCTCATCCATTATGACCGGTTTGAAGGTTAGTAGAAGACGTACATGACAAAAGGTTAGTCCTTCATAAGGTAATAAGCGAGATAAGGCAGGGGCGATAAAACTAATCTTGGTAAATTTCCAGATGAACGCCGAACTTCCGTTGGTGGACGAAACTATTTTTTTTCTGGTAAGTTTTGATGTGTTTTGAATTAATCTGCTAACCGTTTCTGTAACCTATACCTAACCTAAGCTAACCTAACTAAGAAAAGAAAAGAAAAGAAAAAAAGATTTGCGACAGAAACGGTTAACAGATTCATTCAAAACACTGTTAATATTCCGCGAGAATTGGCGGGCTCCACAGGCCTTACAGCTTACTTTTTCTCTATTATTTTCGGCTCAGTATATTGTGCAGTAGTTATTCACTTCCGGAAATCAAAACTATAACACTTATTTTTATATAGACTAATAATTGCTGAGTTAGGTTACCAGAGCTGGGCAGTATTTAAATACATTTGTGTATTTATAAATGTATTTATAAATACATTAGTTGTCATGTATTTAAATACAGGGAGGTCCCGAAGATACGAGCAGTTAGGTTCCACCTGGCATACTCGTAAAGCGAAATCTCGTATAACGAAACACATAACTAATGGTAACATATAGGTTTGGTTCCAGGACCCCATCAATTAAAAAAAAAAACACCAACATATTTTTCAAGCTAAAATAAACTATAGCAAACACAACAAACACACAGCGTCTATATTACCCATACTGTACTACCTATTCTAGAAAAAGCATTCTGAAAGAGAAAATAGCACACAAAATAACATACCTGCACATTAATTAAACATAAAACATGCATAACACTCACAATTGGTAATGTTGTGTGGGGAGACAGGAAGCTGGCAAGTAGCCAGCTGAGAGTCCCTGTTTCTCTCTCCGAGGCTCGAGAGAAAACAGGGGTGACTGCGTTTGCAGGGATGACTGGGTTAGAGTTCTTCCTCCTCCCTTGATCACTTGAGCTCCCTTCACACATTCCATAATCGAACCACGATAGCGCAACCAATTTGATTATTGACGCTATCGTGAAATTTAACCACGAAAAAAGTAGACCACGATAGCCTGACAACAATGTCACGCTGTCTGTAGCCCCTACGTATGTGTCATGACGGTCGTAAGATGGTCACAATGGAGTCATGACAGCTGTAAGTAAGACTTGACTGGTGACAAGTGGAGTTCCACAAGGGTCTGTTTTGGGTCCATTACTATTTTTGATTTACATCAACGACTTGGATAGTGGGATTAGCAGTGATATCAGCAAGTTTGCTGATGATACTAAGGTAGGTAGGATTATTGGATCACAGTCTGATGTAAACAGGGAGACTTATATAAACTTAACGAGTGGGCAGTCAGATGGCAGATGGAATTTAATATTGATAAGTGCAGCGTTATGAATGTTGGTAGAAAAAACCCAGGTAATAGATACACCATAAGCAATGTATTGCTGAAAAGATCAGAAGGTGAAAAAGATCTTGGAGTGAGGGTGAGCCCAGACCTCCGACCTGGGAAAACAATGTATTGAGGCCAGAAATAGAGCTAATAGAGTATTAGGATTCATTACCAGAAGTGTTAAAGTAGAAGTGCGGAAGTTATTCTAAAGCTTTATCTGGTTCTAGTCAGGCCTCACCTAGACTATGCAGTTCAGTTTTGGTCTCCATATTACAGGATGGATATAGCCTTGTTAGAAACAGTGCAGAGAATGATGACCAAAATGATACAAGGGATGCGTAACTTTAGTTATGAGAGGAGATTGAAGTTATTAAAATTACACTCACTCGAGAGACGCAGAGTAAGGGGCGATCTGATAGAAGTTTTTAAGTGGATAAAGGGATTTAATAAAGGAGAGGTAGGAAAAGTTCTTACGGCTTTTAACCAGGGTAGAACAAGAAGTAATGGATTTAAGCTGGAAGGGCGTAGATTTAGAAAGGAAATAGGGAAAAACTGGTTCACAAATAGGGTGGTGAATGAATGGAATGGTCTCAGTAGACAGGTAGTTAGTGCGGAGTCATTAGGGAGCTTTAAAAAGGGGCTGAATAGGTTCATGGATGGGGATGAAAGGTGGATGTAGGCAAAGGTGGGCACCAAACCGTTAATCCGTTAATCGTTAATTAACGAAGTTAACATTTTCGTTAACGATTTAACTTTTAAGTTAACTTTGGAAATCATTATCGGACTAATTAACTTCCGTTACATTTAACTACCATTAACTAAAGTCCGCTAACCCAAAAATTTCATAAAAACAGGTAAACTTTTAAAAAGTTTCTTTCTCTATGGGCAAGGACATCTTGAGGGCCAAGAGATCTTCCCTGTCTGATGAAAACTTTGAAATGCTACTTTTCATGAAGGGCAGCATGCATCTCATGAACAAAATGGAGAACGAGAAGAAGAGTAAAAATAAAATTATGTATATATCGTGTTTTTCATTTTTTTAAATTTTATTTCTTTCGGCCACTTTATCAATATTTTTTTTTAGTTTAATACTAATATTGTGTTTCATTTAATTTTTTTTTCACCCTTTTCTGGCTCTAAAAGTCTTTAAAAACCTAAAACAGGGCCAAAACTATGAAATCAGCCTTTTTTAGGTTTTAAAAAAAGTTAAAACTATAGTATCTGCCTTTTTTTTTTTTTTTTTAACTCTAAGGCAAAAAATAACTATAGTTTTTGGGTTCTAAAGCCCTTAAAAAAACCCATAAAGGCTGATTTTATAGTTTTGGCACTTTTCAAAGGTGTTTTTAGGGGGTTTTCAGAGCAAAAAACGGATTTTTTTTTCTATAATAAAAATTTTATGTTAACGGTTTATCGATAACTTCCGTTACATTTTTAAAGAATTAACTGATTAACGGTTATCGAAGTTGATTTTTTGGATAACGGATTAACGGTTAACGAAGTTAACTTTTTGATTAACGGCGCCCACCACTGGATGTAGGTAGTGTTAGGCGACAGGAACTACCACGCGGCCTCTTGTAGCTTCCTTATTTTCTTATATTCTTATGTTCTTATGTCATGAATGAAAAATAAATGGTCATTTTGTCGTCACGATAGAGCTACGATAACCACGACAGTACCATGACGGTGCCATGAACATACCACGATAGCGTCAAGAGCTCGCCCCACACGTGGGTGGGGGTTGCCATGGTGATGGAGAAGGAAGGGGGAATATAGAGATGAAGGTGGGAGAAACAGGGTTTGTGTTGGTGAGGGGGGAATGGGGGGGAACGGGGGAGGGGGGTTTTAATAAAGAAGGGGGTGTTGGTGTTGGTGGGGAAATGGGGGGGGGGGTGGAGAAGGCGTGGTGTTGGTGGGTGTGGGGGTGTTACCACGTGCTGATGGGAGTAGTGGGTAGGGAGTCACGGGGGGAGTGTCATCACGTGGTGGTGGGAGTAGGGGGAAGGTAGTCGAGGGGGGAGTGTCACCATGTGGTGGTGGGAGTAGGGGGGAGGTAGTCGAGGGGGGAGTGTTATCACGTGGTGGTGGAGTGGGGGGAGTGAAGTCGGGGGTGGGTGGAGGTGAATGAGAAAGGGGGGGGGGAAGGCGGAAGGGGGGAAAAAAGGGGGGGGGGAAGGCGCGCGTAACGAACGGTTTCTTATCGTCACGATAAACATACGACGATCATGATAGTGTCACGAAGCTGCTAATAGATAACGATAGCGTCACGATAGACTTACGATACCGCAGCATGGGGGTACGAAATTTGGGGAGCTTCACGATTTTTTAATGCACGCACTAACTTTTCGTAGCTTCGGCCGAGCGCGTCACGAGCGTCACGATCGGTCACGATGGACCCATAACCAGGACCATGACGGCGCTGCGCACTGCATTGTTGGCAAGTTCGTGGTTCCATTATGGAATGTGTGAAGGGGGCTCTGGAAGAGGAAAGATCCTCGGTGCTGCCGCGTGATACAATAGACTCGAGAGTGTAGGGTAGGTAAGGGACAAGGGAGGGGTGCGCAGACCTCTTCCACTGCCCACAACTCGTCTCGGTGCATCTGAATCATTGTAACATCGTCCAGTGATGTGAATTTTGTAGGCCACATTGTCGTACCGACCCACCAGAATTATCATATTTTCAGATTGATTATCGTACAACCTTAGGTAAAATCATATAGTCAGTAAATGACTTTATAATTTAGTAAATAACTTGTAATTTACTTTAGTAAATAACTTGGTAATTTTACTCATCCAGTTTGAATGTCGTAGCATTGGATTTTTATCTCATATATTGAAAATAGACCCTAATTTACACATATCGTATCCTCGAATTCTCGTATATCGAATGCTCGTATAACGGGACCTAACGGGACCTTCCTCTACAGTATTTAAATACGTTTATGAGTACACTGGTACCTTGACTACGAGTGCCCAACTTACGAGTTTTCCGAGTTACGAGAAATCGCTCGGTCAATTTTTTGCTTTGAGTTAAGAGCCAAAATCCGAGTTACGAGCGATTTTTTTTTTAGCTTCAAATACGGCACCGCTAGTTGGCGTAGCGAACGCCACAACATCCGCCAGCATCCCGCGTCTCACTCGTTCTTTTCACGTGGATACCTCGCCGTGGAAGCATCTCTGTTGTGTGTGCTCACACTGGCGAATGCAAAGGCAGGGGTGAGTGCAGTACGTTTAGCGGCAATTCCCCCCACAGCTGTTTTCTAACAGCTGATACACAGAGTATAAACACTGGCGAATGCAAATGGCGGAGGGTGAGTGCGTACGTTTAGCGGCCAGTTCCACCCACAGCTGTTTCCAACAGCTGATACAAAAGAGTGTAAACACTGGCGAATGCAAATGGCGGAGGGTGAGTGAAAGTCCAGTCAATAGGTACAGTCAACAAATTGGGGTGGATTTTTTGGGGCTGGAACGGTTTTAATGGTATTTCAATTAATTTCAATGGGGAAAAAACTGATTTGATATACGAGCAAATTGAGTTACGAGCTCGATCAAAGAACGAATTAAACTGTAAGTCAAGGTACCACTGTATTTAAATACATTGTATTTTAAATACTCATTGTGGGAATTTATGTCACATACATATATTTAATTTGAGGTCTTCCCTAATCAAAACCCATCGTCTATCTCATCCCGACACAATACCCCCACCAGTCAACTACCTAGGATACTTATCGGTGGATAGTGGGTTGAAATCGCTGTAGGCTTTTGATTAATACTGCCTGTCTTGTGATCCGAAGTGGTCGGCCGTGATCGAGGCCGCCCGTGAAGGACAGAAGCGGAGGGTGGAAGCGGTGTGCTTTTATAGGGACAGAGCTGGGCAACTAAATACATTCAAACAATCAATCATTGTGGGCATACGCCGGGGGGGGCGTTCGCCTCGCCCACCCTACGACGCCACTCCCGGGGGTTCCCCCACGCGCGAGTTCCCATGCAGGCTCCTTTCCCATACCAAGCCCGCTCTCGACAAGAAACATCAACTTGCCCACAGCCAGAGCCTTGTGGGCGCCCCCTTGGCCTCCTCCACGCCGGTTGTCTCTTACAGATACAACCCGATGGGAAGGATCGGTTTCAGGGTAGCGTGCCCCCATGCCCATATAGCCGAAGTTGGCGCTGATGGACTATGCAGGTAATAGGCCTCGATTCAGTCTCACGGTGCAATCGCAAATTTTACAAGTAATCATCCCAGCGATACCCCATGATTCTGCGAAGACACTTATTACCAAAGGCATTGATTCATCTCTTCAAGTCACTATTTTGTGTCCATGTCTCACAACCATAGAGTAAGATAGGGATCACAAGCGATTTGAAAATCCGGTCTTTGGCCCTCCTGCACAGGTACCGACAACCCCAAATACTCCCGCTGAGCGAGTCCATAACACCGTGGGCTATGCCCCAAACCGCCGTAAGACTTTTTTACGTGACCCGCCGTCATTATGGACTGCGCTACCAAGGTATGTAAAACTTTCCAAGATCTCAATGTCCTCGCCACACGTATGAACAGACTGTACTGCTTCATCTAGTAAGTCTCCAAACACCTGGACCTTGGTCTTGAGCCAGGAGACCTCAAGTCCCAAAAGGGTTTTTCCTCCTCGGGGCAGCGCCTCGAGAGCCATCACCAGGACCTCCTAGTAGGGTCACTTAGGGCGATTCGCTTCACATTAGGTGAGGAAGTATTTTGAGGGTCTTATCCTAAGCATTTTGTGCCGCTGAATCCGAAAATCGTAGTTTGTTGGGTCACTCGTTAGCGGTAAGTTTTCGCGCAATTTGCAATTTGGCAATTTGGCAATAAAATTGGCAATTACAAATTTGGAGAATGAAACCAGACGTCGTAGAGACCTCGTTTTGGACTCAAATTGAAGCTTATTAAGAGTGCATAAATGTTATTTAGTACTTCCCCTGGTTTTATCTGTTTCGCATTACTGAACTATAATGGAAATTAGAGATAATGGAAAAAAAATGGAAAAAAATATAAAAGGAATAATTTTGGCCTTAATTTCACATCAAAAGTCATGAAATGGTTTCTTTGGCTGTATCTGTTCTCATAAAAGGGACTACCGTCTGATTAATAGAAAATGGTAACCTTTTCTCTGACTGTCCCCTCATGGTCGTATTTTATGACATACGGTAAAGAAATTTCGCAAATAAATGTAAAATTTCATTGGCTATAATTTTTAGAAATTAGTATAAACCCGTAAATAAAATAAATTCATTTATTATATCGACATTTCTTCCCAGGTCTCGAATGAATCGTTGTCATTTGCGGTGCAACTAACGGGGGA
>JACEEZ010013628.1:0-7500 GCA_016584305.1 Chionoecetes opilio
GTTAAAGGTCAAATATCCGGGGGTCCCAGTTTTTTGGTCTCCATTTTTACAGGATGGATGAGCCTTGTTAGAAACAGTGCAGAGAAGGAGACCAAAATATAAAAGGGAGCGTAACTTATTATGAGAGGAGATTGAAGTTATTAAATTACATCACTCGAGAGACGCAGAGAAAGGGGCATCGATAGAATTTTTAAGTGGAAAAAATGGAGGAGTCTCAATAAAGGAGAGGTGGAAAAGTTCTTACGGCTTTTCCCCAGGGTAAAACAAAAGTAAGGTTTTCAAGTGGAAAAGCATACATTTAGAAAGGAAATTGGGAAAAAATGGTTCACAAATAGGGTGGGGAATGAGTGGGAGAGAGAAAAGAGAGAGAGAGAGAGAGGAGAGAGAGAGAGAGAGAGAGAGAAGAGAGAGAGAGAGAGAGAGAGAAGAGAGAGAGAGAGAGAGAGGAGGAGAGAGAAGAGGGAGAGAGAGGAGAAGGAGGAGAAGAGAGAGGGAGAGAGAGAGAGAGAGGTGGGGAGAGAGAGGAGAGAGAGAGAGAGAAAAAAGAGAGAGAGAAGAAGGGGGAAGGGGAGAGAGAGAGAGAAAGAGAGAGAAGGAAGAGAGAAAAAAAAAAATGAGGGGAGAAGGTATTTTGGTGGTTGCATGCTCGTAAAATGCGTGCAGAACACTGGCGAGAGTCTTATGGAGTTAAGACACACATTAAAGGGGTTTTCCCCCTCCCTCATTTCTGCTCTCCTCGGCTGGCCCGGGCACAAAGTTCAAAAAGCCCTTGGCTGCCCTTCCATATTTTTTACGGTTCGAATTATCAAATAAACGCACCGTCCCCCTCGAAAACATGGGGCAGAACAACAGTAATGCGCGTTCCCCCCTTTTTTCCCCTCATTTTATGGCGTTCCCCTCTTCACAACAAAGGTTTTAATGTTCTATAAAAGCTTTTTTTTTTCATTGCATCGCGTCCACATTTTAAGCGTAGAGAGTGATCGGGAATGCTATGTCTAGGAATGTTTGGTGAGGGCAGAAAAGCGGGAGGGTTGGTGGGGCCCCTCCCCTTTCCCTATCCCTTCCCTACTTATCCTCCCCTATCCTTTCCCATCCTATCCTCCTCTACCGTATCCCCAGCATTGGCTTGGTGTGCACGCCTGCCCGGCGCCCCCACACCTCCCCCCTGATCCCGGGGTGCTTGTCGAACTTTTCCCCCCGGGGTCACCACTTCACCGGTGCCGTTTTAGCCTTCCGGAGCCTGGGTCGGGGTCACAAAATGATCATCACACCAACGCTTTATGTCACAATTTTTAGGGCCCAAATTTTTTTAAAAGTTCCCCACCCATTGATATACATTAACATTCCGCAGCTGGCGTGAGAAAACTCTGGGCGTCTAGCCATACACCCCACACCACGACCATGCACAAGCCCCACCTAAACTACGCCATGCACAAGCCTACCTCACACCACGGCCCTGCACACAGCCCACCTAAAACCACGGCCATGCACACAGCCCCACCCACACCCCGACCATGCACCGCCTCACCTCACACCGCGACCATCCCCAGCCTCACCTCACACCACGACCTGACACAGCCCCCACCCACACCCCGACCCTGCAACGCCCACCCCACCCACACCCCCCAGCCCCCAAACCCTTTCCCTGTGTGTTGGCTGCGTGACTCACGTAGAACCATTTTTTTGGAATGGGGCGGACCAAAAGACGTCATTGGTGTAGAGGGGCATAATTTAAATTTGGGGGAAAAGGTAGCTTGATACCATGTAGTAAGATTAATTTCTTATGTTTTCTATTCCGGCGACGCTTAGGCATTGAAGCCAGTGGTTGTTTTGTGTGAGTTTCAGACCCATTTCTAAACCGGGATCCCCCTGTGATAGGAAATCTCTCTATGGGTGTGTAACATTTTACAAAAATATTGGTGGTGAATATTTACAATCTGTAAACATTGAAAAAAATCGACATTACTGATTTTTTTGTAGGGAAAAGAAACGCGAACTGAAGCGCGTGATGCATTTTAGAGTATCTAACATTATTCAATTTACGTCCACTAAAGCCCGGGTGACCTCGCTCAAAGGGAGACTCGAGCTTTAGGTGTTGTTCGCAGATAAGTATCACGGTCTCTCAGGGCAGGAGTGCCCCAAAAGGGAAGCATGAACCACACATTTGTTGTTATCCCAAAGCTCCCTGAAAGATATTTTTATACTGACAGACAGATAAGTATTGTCGGACGTGACACCCCCATTCCTGTCGCGCCAGGAAGACGCCTTTTAAATTTTGCATTTGGAAAAAAATTATTTTCAATATATATATATATATATATATATATATAATAATATAAAATATATTTTAATATATATATATAATTTAAAATATATTTAATATATCTATATTATATATATAATATATATATATTTATAATTTTAACCGCCCTCGAAAAATCCCCGGACGCCGCTAAAAATAATATAGTAACAGAATCGAAAGAGAGAACGAGTGAAAAAATAACTGGTGATCTTTTAAAGAATTTTCCCTTTTGCACCCGACGCGCGACTCCAAGAACTTTGAAAATAAAAAATAATTCCCCAGCATTATTTTTTTATATTCACCACCAGAGGGGTTGAATATGTCTTGTCAACTTTTAAACGTATGCTAATGCGGATGCAAAAAATTATTAAAAATATTCGCGATGCAAATGCGAAATTCTACTGAATAAAAAACGATGGTTCAGGAAAATTTGCTTGCGTGCGGCGTGCTGCGTGCGGGCGTGCGTGCGTGCGTGCGTGCGTGTATGGGGTGAGCAAGGTTTTTTGTGTGTGTGCGCGTTTTGTGTGGGCTTTTTTTTCATTAGACTACATGATTTTTATTCAAAAAAAAAAATTGAGTAAAAAAATTTTCTATCAATTTTGCCCCACGTGCCTCTGTACAGTGTTAGTGGGCCCCCCGGGCCCCGCCGTGATCAAGCACAAAAAACGCAAAACAAAACAATAAAAATTTAACAGTAGAAAAAATCCCCCCGGCCCCGGTGGCCAGGGCGGGCCAGGGCTGGGGGGGCCGGGGATCACCCCCGGGGCAGGCCCGGAGGAGGGAAGGCCACCAAACCCTTTTTTGGTCATCCACGCTCCACACACTCATCACGATGTCGCCCCCCCAAGGATTCCCCCAAACATCCAGGGAAAAAAAGACCAGAAAATTTTATCACCCCCAAAATTCCCCGTGTCCCCTACAAACAGGGTGCTGTTTTAAAAACCCCGCCCAAACCACTCCCCTTCACCCCCGCCGCCGTCTGATAGGTCCGTCGTGTTCGGAACGACGTTTTACCGAGTGCACCAAATTTTACCAGGGCTTGCGCACACCACTGCTCCCGCACGCGCCGGTGTGGGTTTTTGTCATATTAGCCCAATGCCTTGTTACGCGAGGCAAAAGCGACCCCCTGCGTTAACTTCCGAGAAAAATCTTAGAGTCATAAAGACCCAAAATTTTTCGTAAAGGGGACCTCACGCACCACACACCCATTCCTTTGCTCAAGGGGACCGTAAATGCCGCGTTTCCGGGGAAAGAATGAGCCGTGAGCGTGGATGAACCGCGTGCGTCCAGTGAACAGAACTTTAACACTGCACCACGAGACCGCCCCTTCAGGAGGAGCCTTCAATTTTGCTATTTTTTTACCTCAACACGTAGAAACTATAGTGGTAAAAAGTAGTCACACGGGCATCCTCTTTTGGCCAAGTGGGGCTTTTGTGTCTGTTTTTCCTTTGTATTCCTTTTCCCTTTTTGATGGTATCCCAGGATAGTGGTGGTATTTTGGGAGTTGGTGTGGTGTGTGTGTATGTGGTGTGTGTGTGTGGTGTGTGGTGTGTGTGTGTGTTGTGTGTGTGTGTGTGTGTGTGTGGTGTGTGTGGGGGTGTGTGTGGTTGTGTGTAAGAAGTAGTAAGTAAGAAAGTGAAGTAAGTAAGTAGGTAAGTAAGTTTATTGCCATTACTAAAATATATACATTCAAAATTTACAAAAAAAAGTGGTCTTTGGGCAGGGTCTGTCGACCCAAAGGCTCCCTGATGACATGTTCAGATATAAGTTATTGTGCTGAGCAGAATCATTTTCTTTTTTTATGTAGTAAAAATATACTATTTTGTAACGTGAAAAAAAAAAAAAAAAATACATACATATAATATATACAACATATAAACAAAAAGACATACAATATGCATATACGTACACAATATACACACATAACACATATATGCACATAACACATATAACATATACATCCCAAACCCCCCCATATAACGATTAATCTTCACCCATATTTAGCAAGACACTATACATATACTTTTAATGAAAAATCAAATAAAAACTTTCGAAACCCATGCTACCCAATACTACTTTTAAAATAATAATACTACTATGACTATGAAAATACTCTCAAACTAAACCACATACCAAACTACATACAAAAAAACTATACAGTTACATGTATGGCATCTTAAATGTACATAAAAATACATATTCTACTATCACTCGGGGGATTTTGTGAGGTCTGAAGGAAAAGGGAAAAATGATTTTTTACTCCCTTTGAATTAAAAAAAGTGATATTATTAGAAATATTTTTTTGGGTGTAGGCGGGAGATCCATAGTTGAGACCAAAGCAAATTTGCTTTTTTTTAAAGAGGGGTTGTAGGGAAAACTGTGGCATACTAAATTCATATTGTTCCTCTGGTTCTCCTGTGTTGTGGTGTGTGTGTTTTGTGTGTGTGTGTGTGTGTGTGTGTGTGTGTGTTTTGTTGTGTGGTTTGTGTGTGTGTGTGTGGGTGTGTGTGTGGTGTGTTGTGTGTGTGTGGGTGGGGTGTGTTTGTTGTATGCAAGCTAGGTACACTCAAAACATCTGAAATTGAGTTCTAAAAAAAAAAAGAAGCTAAATTTTTATTTTCATTTAATACCATAGAAAACTCCTTGATTTTTTTTTTATATCTGCATACTAGAAAAGGAAAGGGGAAAGGGGCTTTCTCCTGCAGGGAAAAACTTTTTAAAATGCGACTTGACATAAAAAGTGGGGACAAAGTTTTCCCACACACCAATTAGTGAGCAGAGGCACAGATTTTTCTGAGCCTATTTTCATGTATTTTCATTAAATTTCCGTCGCGAAAAGGGCACGTTTGGAAGATACTGGTGTGTGAGAAAGGGAGAGAGAGAGAGAGGGGGAAAAAAGAAAAAGAGAGAGAGAGAGAAGAGAGAGAGAGAGAGAGAGAGGGGAGAGAGAAGGAAGAGGGGAGAGGGGGAGAAGAGGAGAAAAGAGAGGAGAGAGAGGGGAAAAGAGAGAGAGGAGAGAGAAGGGGAAGGGAAAAAAAAAAAGTTAAAGTATGGGGGGAAGGGATTTTGGTGTGTTGCATGCTCGTCAATGCGTGCATGAACAGGGGAGAGTCTTATGGAGTTTGACACACACAAAGAGATTTCCCCTCTCCCCCACTTTCTGCTCTCCTCGGGGCCGGGCACACAATTTACAAAGACCTTGGGTGCCCTTTCCCGTATTTGTCTACCGTTACGAACTTCATCCCAAAATAAACTGCACCGTCCCCCCCCCAAAAAATGCAGCAGACAACAGTAATTTCCGTTTTCCCCTTTTTTCCCCTCACTTTTTTTTGGGGCTTCCCTCTCTCACAAAAAAAGGTTTATAAAGTTCATTCAAAACATTTATTACATTGTCGCGTCCACACTTTAAAGCGTAGAGAAGACGTGAAAGCTATGTCTAGGGAAGATTTGGTGACTGGCACGAAAGCGGGAGGGTTGGTGGGGGCCCCCACCCTTCCCCATCCCTTCCTCTCTATCCCCCCTATCCTTCCCCATCCTATCCTCCTCTATCCCGATCCCCCGAGCTTGGCTTGGTGTGCACGCCTGCCGGGGGCCTCACCCACACTCCCGCTGACTCCGGGGTCTTTCGTAACTTTCCCCCGGCGTCACCACTCTCACGGGCCGTTTTAGCCTTTTAGGAGCCTGGCTCGGGGGGCAATACATGACTCATCACTACCAAAAGCTTTAGTCACAATCTAGCTAACTATTATAAATTTTAAACCCCCGATTAGATATACATTATACATTTCCCCACTGGCGTGAAAAGCTCTGGGCTGTGTAGCCATACAACCTCACACCCCGCCTGCACACGCCCCCCCAACACTCGACCATCCACAGCCCACCTCACCCACGGCCATGCACACAGCCTCATAACACCACGGCCATGCCCCAGCCCCCCCACACCACGGCCATCCACAGCCTCACCCCACACCCCGACATGCACACACTCACCTCACACCACGACCATGCACACAGCCCACCCAACCCACGACATCACACGCCCCACCCACACTAGACATGCCCACAGCCTCACTCACACCCCGACCCCCCAGCCACACCCTTTCCCGTGTGCTTTGGCTGCGGTCACTAGAACCATTTTTTCGGGGAAAGGACCGACCACATGACCGTCATTGGTGTGAGGAGCATAATTAAGTTAGGGAAAATGGACTTTATCCACTGTAGTAAGATTAATTGCTTAGTTTTTATTCCCGGCGACGCGTTGGGATTAAGCCATGTGGGTTTTTTTGTGTGAGTGCAGACCGATTTCTAGTAAATGGGATCCACTGTGATAGGGAAATCTGCTCTTTGGGTGTAACATATTTAAAAAAGATGGTGGTGAAAATTCAAGCATTGTAAAAAATTGAAAAAAACGACATTACTGATATGTTTTTTTGTGGGGAAAAGATAATGCGAGATGAAGCGCGGAGCATTTCAGGTATTTAACAATGTCAATTTACGTCCCTAAAGCGCCCGGGGACCATCGCATCAATGGGAGACTCAGCCTTCAGTGTTGTTCGCAATAGGTATCACGGTCATCATCATCAGGTGTGCTCACAAGGCAATGCAGAACCAACCTTTTTTTGTATCCAGATGTCCATGAAAGATTTGATTATACGACAGACAGATAGGTATCGTTTAGACTGACACCCGCATTCCGACGCGCCCCGAGACGCCTTGAAATTCTGATTGGAAACTTATTTTCAATATTTATATATATATTATATATTTATTATATATAATATATATATTATAAATATATATATTAATATATATTTATTATATTATAAGCCCGCCCTTACGAAGAATCCGCGGACGCCGCCAAAAAATACATTAATAGTAACAGAATCAAAAGAGAGAACGAGTGAAAATAAACTGGTGATCTTTTAAAGAATATTCCTTTTGCACCGACGCGCTGACTCCAATGAACTTTGAAAAATAAACAAAAATATCACCAGCATTATTTTTTCATATTCATCACCAGAGATGGTCGGGAATATGTACTTGTCAACATTACGTATGCTAATGCGGATGCAAATAATTATTAAATATTCGCGAATGCAAATGCGAATATTCTACTTGAATAGAAAATCGATGGTTCAGGCAAAGGTTGCTTGCGTGCGTGCGTGCGTGCGTGCGTGCGTGCGTGCGTGCGTTGTTAG
>JACEEZ010013628.1:10000-20229 GCA_016584305.1 Chionoecetes opilio
AGAGAGAGAAGAGAGAGAAAAGAGAGAGAGGAGAGAGAGGAAGAGAGAGGGGAGAAGAGAGGGAGAAGAGAGAGAATGGGTGTTCTGATCGGCTGCCTTGCAGCAACATTTGTTCATACAGATAACTTTCTGGTGCTCACCCTCCCATCACACACACCACACACACACACGCACAAACACGGGAAGTGTACTGTAGGTGTAATTGACGCGAGGAAGGTCTGCTCTACACAACGCGCCCGTCGTGGTCTCTTCAGCGCCCTCATTCCCTTTTTCTATCTTATCTATTCTTATCCTCTGCGTCCGTCCCTTGAGCCTGACGGGGGGGGCTGACTACGCGCGTCACAGTCCTCGCCGCCTGAGCGGCCTGAGTCGACGCGGACAAAATTTGGGGGCAGTTCTCAGTAAGTTGCTACCCTGTCATCGCCATCGATCTTGACAAAGAAGGCGGGAAATTTTTTCAAATCCGCCACTCCGTTCCCCACACAAATGTCTTCCGTCAATGTCTATTTTTACGAGAATTGACGTAGATCTGTATAAAGACAGTTCAGTTTGATCATTGTTTAGACATTGAAGGTTGGAATTAAATCATATTGAGAAAAAATATTGCATTCGTTTTCCATGTGCATTTTTGAAAACAAAGAAAAATTGAGGACGGAATTTCAAGTGAATATCAATATCAATCGTTTGTTCATTTATATTTCATTGTAGTACTGCTTTTGATTAAAATAAATTGTGCATGACATCTTTTATCTTGTTGTCCACACCACACACACACACACACACACACACACACACACACACACACACACACCTACCAACACTTACCCACACACACACATACACACACACAACACACACACACACAAAACACAACACTTACACACACACCTACATACACCTAAAACATACACACACAACCACACACACACACCTACATACACACACACACACACACACACACACACATACACACAGGCACACACACCACACTGAAGGCTAAGTTGGCTTGGTGCAAACTTGAGGAAAACTCATCCACAAAACGCCGCCTCGCGCCACACACAAAACAGCCTTTGAGCGGCGCACACAGCCTCACGCGCCAACAAACACTGCGTATGACCAAGTTCTGAACACGATTACTACACCGACTCTACATAAAAACATGAGTACAAAATGCCGGGTTTTTTAGCGGGTGAATCTTGTAACACAATAAGATGATCTAGAATCTGACTTCTTATTTTAAAACCCTAATATGGAACATATGGTGTTTTATTTTATATTTTTCCTATTTTACATAACTATGATAAGTATTGAAGCTTATTGATAATATTTGTCGGCTAAAATGTTTCATTGCAGCGACTCGTGACGATGCATGTTCTTTGTCAAAAACAAGAAATTGAATGAGGTGTTGTCATTCACATTTTGTGCATGATCTGCGTCGTCCATCCTAGCCCTTGTCGTGGGCGAGGTACACGGGTGCGATACAATGAAAAGCCTATCATATCACAATCATGTTTCTGGTATCTATGTTTCCAGGATGTTTTGTTTCTCGTCTGGTATCACACAAAGGGCAGCGCGCTCGTCCTTTCACATGATTACACGGCTGAGGTGGTACAAAAAAACACGCACGGCACGGCAACAGTGTTACCGAGCCCGTGGGGGTGGGGGCAGGTTGCATATTTTTAGTTTTCTGGAAGAGTATGTTGTATAGGGATACAACAGCCAATCACAGTTGTCACAACTCCTGACGTCACATAAAGAGTGGAACTAACGCGATCGGCCGTGAACTTCCTTTACACTCTTTAAATACCTCCCTTCACCCCCTTTAATACCTCCCCTTTCACGCCTCATAACCTCATGCTTTGTTTCACCCCTTCAATACCTATTCTCGCACCCCCTTAAACTTCTTTCACCCCTCATAACCTCATGCTTTTTTCACCCTTCAATACCCCCCCTCTCACCCCCCAAAAACTTCTTCACCCCCCCATTAATACGTCCCTCTCAACTCCCTTAAACTTTCTTTCACCATCATAACCTCATGCTTGTTTCACCCCCTTTAATACCTGAAGGGGTGAAGGAAAGTATTAAAGGGGGAAAGTTTAAGGGGGGGGTGAGAGGGGAGTATTGAAGGGTGAAGGGAGGTATTTGAAGGGTGTAAAGGGAAGTTCACGCGATCACGTTGCTCCACCCTTTTATGGGACGTCAAAATTGTTGCAACGTGATTGGCTGTTTTACATCATATACACATACTCTTCAGGGGACGGGATATGCGGGGGGGGCGGGCGGCGGTGTGTTTCCCAGGAGCCTTAGGATGCTGAAAATTATAGAAGTAGTAGTAGTAGTAGTAGTATATATATATATATATATATATATATATATAGTAATAGTAGCTGTGGTATATATATATATATATTTTATATATATATATATATATATATATATATATATATATATATATATATAATATATATATATATATATATATTATATATATATTATATTATATATAAATATATATTTTATATATATATATATATATATATAATATTTTAAAATATATTAGTAATAGCTGTAGTAAAAGTATATATACGAAGAATTCCTGAAATAATACATATCCATTTTAATATACAATGACACGGCTGTGTAGTTTAGTTGTAATGAGGAGACAAGGCGGTGATAAAAGGTGATAAGGACAGCAAATCCATAGAATAAAACTCATAGCAGGAAAAGGAGGAGGAAGCGGAGGAGGAGGGAAGAGCAGGAGGATGCGGACCTCCTTATGAATCGTTGATTTAGTCTGTCCTCCCAAACCTCATCGGCCTTAACGGCCTGATTAATTATGCAAATATCAGCCAATACATGACTACAGTTCAGACCGCGTGTGTCGGGCAGCCGCGGCCACTTCCCTGCCATGTCCAGACACGCGAAGGACGCTTTGTAAACGCCTTGTCTTGACCTCAAGGCACGCACGACACAAGGACCCAAGGCATGCACGACACAAGAGACCCAAGGCATGCACGGCACAAGGGACCCAAGGCGCGCACGACACAAGGGAGCCAAGGCACGCACGACACAAGGGATCCAAGGCACGCACGACACAAGGGACCCAAGGCACGCACGACACAAGGGACCCAAGGCATGCACGACACAAGGGACCCAGGGCACGCACGACACAAGGGACCCAAGACATGCACGATACAAGGGAGCCAAGGCATGCACGACACAAGGGACCCAAGGCACGCACGACACAAGGGACCCAAGACATGCACGATACAAGGGACCCAAGGCATGCACGACACAAGGGACCCAAGGCATGCACGACACAAGGGACCCTAGGCATGCACGACACAAGGGACCCAAGGCATGCACGACCCCAAGGGACCCAAGGCATGCACGACACAAGGGACCCAAGGCATGCACGACACAAGGGACCCAAGGCATGCACGACACAAGGGACCCCAAGCATGCACGACACAAGGGACCCAAGCATGCACGACACAAGGGACCCAAGGCATGCACGACACAAGGACCCAAGCATGCACGACACAAGGGACCCAGGCATACACGACACAAGGGACCCAAGGCATGCACGACACAAGGGACCCAAGGCATGCACGACCACAAGGGACCCAAGGCATGCACGACACAAGGGACCCAAGGCATGCACGACAGAAGGGACCCTAGGCATGCACGACACAAGGGACCCAAGGCATGCACGACACAAGGGACCCAAGGCATGCACGACACAAGGGACCCAAGACATGCACGACACAAGGGACCCTAGGCATGCACGACACAAGGGACCCAAGGCATGCACGACACAAGGGACCAAGGCACGCACGACACAAGGGACCCAAGGCATGCACGACACAAGGGACCCAAGGCATGCACGACACAAGGACCCAAGGCATGTACGACACAAGGGACCCAAGACATGCACGACACAAGGGACCCAAGGCATGTACGACACAAGGGACCCAAGGCTTTGCACGACACAAGGGATCCAAGACATGCACGACACAAGGGACCCAAGGCATGCACGACACAAGGGATCCAAGGCATGAAACGACACAAGGGACCCAAGGCATGCACGACACAAGGGACCCAAGACATGCACGACACAAGGGACCCAAGGCATGCACGACACAAGGGACCCAAGGCATGCACGACACAAGGGACCCAAGGCATGCACGACACAAGGGATCCAAGGCATGCACGACACAAGGGACCCAAGGCACGCACGACACAAGGGACCCAAGGCATGCACGACACAAGGGTACCCGGGTGTGTGCTTCCTTTGTGACGGCGCTGCACTTAATGACGTGAGAATACCCCTCGTTAGCTCCTCAAAAAAGCAGGTTAGGGACACATAAAGAGCAGGAACATTATGATGCTTTCTTTGATGAGGTAGTGACGACTGTACTCTTATTTACGGAAGCGATTTGAATAACATGCACACTACTATCATCATCATCATTATTATTAGTATTACCATTATTACTATTACCACAATCATAGTATTATTATCATTATTATTATTATCATTATCATTATTATCGTCATTATTTTAATTATCTGTGTGGATATATGTATGTGAGACAGAACACCAATGTCAATTATCATTATTATTTGTATTGTTTTTATCACTCATTATCATTACGTCTATTGGTATTACATTATTATCATTATTATTATTATCATCGTAAAAGTGTTCCGCGATACGGCACAGCGGCCGCGATGAAGAGAGAGTGAACGATGCATATGGTGTGAGGCATATTCATACAACCAGACTTATGCTAGCACACAGCAGCCACACGGTCTTTACAGGCACAGAAAGGCTTAATAAGAAAACTCCTCTCTCTCTTCTCTCTCTCTCCCCTCTCTCTCTCTCTCTCTCTCTCTCTCTCTCTCTCTCTCTCGGTGGGGAAAGAGGCCGCCCGGGCACACTTACAACACAAAGTGGTCTAGAAGTGTGTGTAAACGCGAGCTTATGTCACGCCCACACACCCGCGGCATTACTAGACGCACGGAACTTAATCTTAAAAACAAACTCAGTACTACATAAAGATGACATCACTATCTATTCCAAGATAAAGATTATACTTGAATGCGAGACACCTATTCATGCGCGTGTTTGTGTTTGTGTTTGTAGCTGAGTATAGGCAAAAACATAAATCAAGGGAGCACTGTATTGACATGGGAGCAGCAAGTGATGAACCAAGCCGGAACTAGCGTGGGTGTGTGTGTGTGTGTGTGGTGTGTGGGGTGTGTGTGTGTGTGTGTGTGTGTGTGTGTGTTGTGTGTTGTGTGGTGTGTGTGTGTGTGTGGGGTGTGTGTGGTGTGTGTGGTGTGTGTGTGTGTGTGTGTGGGGTTATTCACCCATGGTCTTGTCCACGCGAGCTGGCTCGCGATTGCCAGTTTTCACCCTCTCAGTGCGAGCTTGGAGCTCATTATTACCGATCTTTGGGCAAAGTGTGTGTGTGTGTGTGTGTGTGTGTGTGTGTGTGTTGTGTGTGTTGTGTGTGTGTGTGTGTGTGTGTGTGTGTGGTGTGTGTGTGTGTGTTGTGTGTGTGTGGGGGTGTGTGTTGTGTGTGTGTGTGTTGTGGTGAGGCATGGAGGTAGTATGGGTGGAGACGCACTGAGCCGCGCGGTCTGTGTTGTCTGGTGAAGCCACCGCTCTCCCCCGTCCGCCATACTGTTGTGGGCAATGTCACGCACTGGGTGACTGAGATACCCACTCTTTCTTTGAAATTTTTACACTGTTTGCACTTAATGATATCACGGTGTGTGAAATTGTACTTCTGGGTTACTACTACCCCGGACCAGTTACTACCACTTCTACGCTGATGAATCTACCCTGCATTTTTCAACGTCGTTTTTTAGACGTCCAGCTCAACAGGAACTAAGTGATTCACGGAGAGATGCCACCGAGCGCCTAACTTCTGATCTTGCTATAATTTCTGATTGGGGCAAAGCAAACCTTGTTTTGTTCAATGCCTCAAAAACCCTATTTCTTCACCTATCTACTCGACAAAACCTACCAGATAACTATCCCCTCTTCTTCAATGACACTCAACTGTCTCCTTCTTCTACAATGAACATTCTAGGACTATCCTTTACTAGAAATCTGAACTGGAAATCTCACATCTCATCTCTTGCTAAAACAGCTTCTAAGAAGTTAGGTGTCCTGTGGCGTCTGCGTCCTTTTTTTTCTCCCTCCCAATTGCTTGCTCTCTACAGGGGCCTTATCCGCCCATGTATGGAGTATGTCTCACATGTTTGGGGAGGATCCACTCATACAGCTCTCCTAAACAGGGTTGAGTCAAAAGCTTTTCGTCTCATCAACTCCCCTCCTCTGACTGACTGTCTTCAATCTTAAATCACCGACGCAATGTTGCTTCTCTTGCTCTCTTCTACCGTTATTTTCATGCTCACTGCTCTTCTGAACTTGCTAACTGCATGCCTCCCCCCCTCCCGCGGCCTCGCTGCACAAGATTTTCTACTCATTCTCATCCCTATTCTGTCCATCTTCCTAATGCAAGAGTTAATCAGTATCTTTACTCTTTCATCCCTTTCACTGGTAAACTTTGGAACTCTCTTCCTGTTTCTATTTTTCCACTTTCCTATGACTTAAATCTTTTCAAAAGAAGAGTAACAAGACACCTCCCGAACTAAATTGGCTCACCCCTCTTTTTTATATTATTCTCTTACTGTCTTCTTTATAGGGACTGGCAACTAAGCGGGCTTTGTGTTACCCATTTTTTTTGTGCCCTTGGTCAGTCCTTTGTGATGTAAAAAAAAAAAATCCATATATGACATATTATATTATTGCATATTATACATGACATCATGTCCTTAAAACTACATGGTGCTACTTTAGCATGCGTTCTACCGTTCTGTTTCTACCTTAGTATGCGGTCTACCGGCTGCTTCTACTTTAGTATGAGGTCTACCGCGCTACCACGCTATACTGTGTGTGGGTTTAATGGAATATTTCCATCGGAGATTAACAATTTTTGTATTTATTAATCAATTTATTAATAAACAATAACATCACATTGCTAACTATAATACAGTCGGCGCAAAAAAACTTAGGACGCCAAAAAACTTGGGGCGGGAATAACGTCCTTAGCTGTTTTGACAATTTCGGTGGGAGCGATTGAATTTTTTTAAGTTTTTTGTATATATGGCAGTGTATTAGGGTTTCTGCTGTAAATTCCTCGCTCCTGCCCGCTCTGTATCTTCCAAGTCATCATAGGAAGAGGTTGTTGTGTTTGGTTCTCCAACCTTCCTACACACCCATTTGCCCCTCCATCTTCTACCGCCTTCTCCAGGTCTAATAAAGCATTATGCTGGGCAAATCTCTATCAATTGTGAAGAAAACACATATAGTAACCTTGTATCGAAGTGGGAAAACAATTGGCCAGATAGCGAGGGAGATGTGTGTTTCCAAACATACCGTCTCGGTGTGGTGCAGGCGGGCGCCAGATGGTGAGTTAGAGACTGTTTTGGCGTGGAAGAAAGGGTCAGGGCGTCCAAGAAAAACTTCAAAGAAAACTGATCAACTGCTCAAAATGATTATTGACATTAACAAACCTTGTGAGCAGTTGATCAGTCTTCTTTGAAGTTTTTCTTGGACGCCCTGACCCTTTCTTCCACGCCAAAACAGTCTCTAACTCACCATCTGGCGCCCGCCTGCACCACACCGAGACGGTATGTTTGGAAACACACATCTCCCTCGCTATCTGGCCAATTGTTTTCCCACTTCGATACAAGGTTACTATATGTGTTTTCTTCACAATTGATAGAGATTTGCCCAGCATAATGCTTTATTAGACCTGGAGAAGGCGGTAGAAGATGGAGGGGCAAATGGGGGTGTAGGTAGGTTGGAGAACCAAACACAACAACCTTTTCCTATGATGACTTGGAAGATACAGAGCGAGAAGGAGCAAGGAATCTACAGCAGAAACCCTAATACACTGCCAGATATACAAACAACTTAAAAAAATTCAATCGCTCCCACCGAAATTGTCAAAACAGCTAAGGACGTTATTCCCGCCCCAAGTTTTTTGGCGTCCTAAGTTTTTTTGCGCCGACTGTACAATAGTATACCATACATAAACAATTAGCGGTATACATTACGAATAACGTTCAAAAATGCTATACACAAATCAGGTTCATCTTTTCTGAGCACTTTCCAGCAAAAATGATTAAGGTGTGACTGAAACAGTTCCTTGCTAACACCTCTCATGTTCTATAAAAAACGTGTTTTGGCATCCAACCACGATCGTTCTATGCCTTGAGTGTTAGCTCCTGTTACTGGATCTACGTAATGTTCTTGGTGATTCACTGTACTATGGCGATAACCCAGATTATTTAAGTTTCCATATGCAGGCCATTCATCAGAGTGAATCACTAAACCAGCTTCACATTCCCGCTGAATGATGGGAATCAGAGTATTTCTGTCACGCCGTTCCATATGAAAATAACGGCAGATGAGGCCAAAAATGAGGAATAAAATGAGGCCAAATACCCAAGGCCCATCGATTCGGCGTCCATCTCAACCTGACCCGTGTTAGCTACCTGACCTATGACCTGTGGACCGGTAACTAATCCCTTCAGATGCAGGGGTAGGGGACTTGTGGACCGGTGTAGAGGTTGATCACACCCCACACCACTGTAGACTGCGCTACTGCGGTAGAACGCATACTAAAGTAGCACCAACTACATTTTATATATTGAATAGACTTACATACCACTAAATAATACTAATTTTTTCATCTTAGTACTACTTTGGGTCCCTTTATTGAAAATATGTCTGGCGGTGAAATGCCTGGCTGCGTATTTATATCTCACCTGCAGATATGTCTCAGCTACAGCCATGATCAGTAAAATTAGATGATTACTGGCCGGGTCACTATCTGACATATGATTTTTCATACCATTTTCTACCGACATAAATAACGCTACACTTGTCAATATTAAATTCCACCTGCCACCTGACTACCCACCCGGTGAACTCATATAAGTCTCCCTGCAAACCGGTTACATCAGACTGTGACCCGATAAGTCTACCTATCTTAGTATCATCAGCAAACTTGCTGGTATCACTGCTAAGCCCACTGTCTTAGTCGTGGATGCAAATATGAAATAGTAGTGGCCCCAAATTACTATAATATTACTATTAATATAAACCCTACGAGCACAATCGCTAACACTTATATTCTATTACTACAGCTACCACCATCACTCCCACCAATATTACTACTATAAGTAGCACAATTACCAACCCAGTGGTGCAGTAATTATCACACTTTTCTAACAGTCATTGTCTTTGTTTATCAAATACATGCATGTTTCTTTGAAACATAATTTAGAAATTAATAAATGCATAACTTACTGGTGAAATGTAATGGATGGGTCAGATTTTTTGTTCGCTTTTTCATTGCACCCAAATGCAACACAACTATTCACCATAGCAGAACACACAAGAAGCGACACTCCTGCCTTTACTTGTCCTCACGAGGTCAATACTAAATGAAGACTCGAGAGAGTATGTGTGGACGTGTAGAGGGGATTTGACCTGAGTAAGCATAGCCCATCCCTTATACAGATCCGCCACTCCCTAGTAATTACCCGACTCAATTCACACCTTTGACCTAACCACCCACCTTTAACAACGAAGCCACCGTGCCACCCATGAAGATAGTATGGGAGGTTGTACGGTAGTACTCCCGTACTACCTACATGGTGCACCCCAACGTAGCAAAACTTATACCCACAAACCCGAGACCTACGTTCGTCCTTGTGAACCACCACCTCATCGTGTAAACACACTGGAGTGAGCTCCAAGAAAATCTTGAATTTCACCTAATTTGAAGTGACTAACGACGCTTGTGAGTCTAAGACTGTGCACTAAGAAGTCTAGGAATACATAACGTGAAGAACAAAGTGATTTTAAACTCACGTTGTTGATATACTTAGACTTAAAGTAAGAGAGGTTCCGACTTGGCCCTCTAGTGACCACATAGTGAACCAAAAAGTGAATCAAGCAGTGAAGCAAACAACACTCTATACAAACTTTACGGTCTCACCAAGATGGAGCGTGATGAAGTTCTGGCTTTATTGGATAATCAAAGGAAACATTTCAACGATGCCCTTGATCGTATGGAGAAGACCTGTACGAAGGCTCAAAAGAAAGAAAAGAACATGAAGTCATGCAAGCTTGCAAA
>JACEEZ010013629.1:0-16710 GCA_016584305.1 Chionoecetes opilio
TCGCATCGCTACGGGTGTGTGTAATGTGTGTGTATGGTGGGGATTGCCTGGTGTATTTACCTAGTTGTAACATACAGAAAAGAGCTATGCTCGTACTGTCCCGTCTCCAAATCTACTATTATCCAGTTGCCTTGAAGTCCTGAATACTTCTTGCATTAATCACTTTTGCATCAAGGTTGTTCCAGGCTTCTATGCTTCTATACGGGAAGCTGTATTTTTTTTATTCCCTCTTGCATGTTGTCCTTTTCAATTTCTTCTCATGACCTCTTGCACTTCTATCGTCCCACACAAAACAGATCTTCTCTATCAATTTTTTCCAGACCCATTGATGCTCTATACACTGCTATAAAATCTCCCCTTTCTCTTCTTTTCTCAAGTGTTGGGAGTTTTAGTCTTGAAAGTCTTTCTCATATGGTAAATCTCTCAGGCTTGGAGCCATTTTTGTGGCTGCTCTTGTATTCTCTCAATCTTCCTTATATCCTTCTTTTTATGTGGTGACCAAATCACTGCCGCATATTCCAACCTTGGTCGAATCAAAGATGTTATCAATTTCTTAATCATCTCTTCATCCAGATATTTGAATGCCATTCTTATATTCCTCAGCAACTGATATGTATCTCCTGTGATCTTGTTTATATGCTTCTCAGGTGACAAATTATCCGTAATCCATACTCCCAGATCTTTTTCGACCTTTGTTTTGATTATCCATTCATTTCCCATCGAATACTTTCCTCTCTGTCTCTTTTTGCTACTGCCCATTTCCATCACTTTACACTTTTTGGCATTAAACTCCATTTCCCATAGTTGACTCCATCTGAAAATCTTATCTAGATCCTTTTGTAAATCCTCACAGTCCTCTTTACTTTCTACTTTTCTTAGTAATTTAGCATCATCAGCGAATAAACTCATATAACTGTTTACTCCTTCTGTCATATCATTTACATAGACCAAGAACATCACTGGGGCCAATACTGATCCTTGAGGAACTCCACTTATCACACTGCACCATTCTGACTTTTGATCTTTTATTACTTTTCTCATCTCCAGTTGCTCAAAAAGTCTTCCATCCACTTCAGCAAACCACCCTTCAATCCTCCTACATGTTCTAGCTTCCAGAGCAGTCTCTTATGAGGTACCTTGTCAAATGCCTTCTTTAGGTCCAAGTAAATGCAATCGACCCACCCCTCTCTTTCCTGTGTCACATCGATCACTCTCGAGTAAAAGCTCAATAAATTCGTTGTACATGACATTCCTCCTCTAAATAAAAACTGGCCACCTGCAAGTGTTTTTGTCTTTTCCCAAATTTTTCAACCATTTTGCCCTTTCAAAATTTTTTCCCCACTTTTTGCACTACACGGGTTAATTTTAGGGATTTCCCTGAAATTTTAGGGTTCTTCTGGTCACCCCCTTTGTAAATTGGGCAAAATTTTGTTTCTTTTCCAATAAAAGGGGAAACGCTTCGAGTGAGCTCCCAATTAAAATTGTAATTTTCCTGCTAGGTGGTTACTGCACTCTTTCTTTCCCCCCTTTTCCCGCCCACCCTTTGGCCCCGGGGGGTTTTTTCCACATCTTGACTTTCCATAGCCTTTTTACTTCTATTCTTTCTACTTTATGTCTTCCATTAATTTTTTTTGGGCTTTTAAATTTTTTTCTTTTTTTAAATTCAATTTTCTTGTAAAAAAAGGGGAAAAGCACTTTTCATCCCCCCCGGCTTTTGAAATGCACTTCATACACTATGCCCTTCTACCTTAAGCTTATCTTTTCCTTCCGGGGTTTTTCATTTTCCATTAATATAATCTTGGTGGGTGACAAAGAACATAAAAAACATAAGAAAAAAAGGGAAGCTACAAGAGGCCGCGGGCCCCACACGGGTGGGTTCCTGTCACCTAACAAAACAAAACATCCCCCTTTTCCCATCCCCTTTCCATGAACCTATCCAGCCCCCCTTTTAAAGCTCCCTAAGGACTTCGCACTAACTCCCCTGTCTACGAGGACCATTCCACCATTCACCCCCCTTTGTAAAACCATTTTTTTCCCTTTTTCCCTTTCCCCAAATCTACGCTTTTCCCCTTGAACCCGTTATTTCTTGTTCTCCCCTGGTTAAAAACCCGTAAAAAATTTTCCAAACCTCTCCTTTTTAAACCCCCTTACCCACAAAAAACTTCTATCAAAAATCCCCCCTTACTCTGCGTTTTCGAGTGAGTGAAATTTTTAATAACTTAAATTTCCTCCCCATAACTAAATTTAGGGCATCCCTTGTATTTTTTTGGTACCCTTCTCCCCCCTTTTTCAAACAAAAAAACATATCCACCTGAAATTTAGGAGCCCAAAAAAACTGAACTGCATAGTCTAGGTGGGGGGCCTGACAAAGAGCCGGTTTAAAGCTTTGGGAATAACTTCCGCCCCCTTCTATTTTTAAACACTTCTGGTAATGTTATAATACCTATTAGCTCTTTTTCTGGCCCCCAAAACCCGGGGGTTTTGGGTCGGAGGTCGGGGGTCCCCTAAACCCCAAAGGGTCTTTTTCCCCTTTCCCTTATTTTTTTCAGCGATACATGCTTAGGGTTTGTATCTATTACCAGGGTTTTTTTCCCAAAACATTCAAACGCTAAATTTATCAAAAATTAAAATTCCCAAATTTGCCATCTGACTGCCACTCTTTAAGTTTTTTAAAAGTCTCCCGAAATATGTTTACGTAGACTGTGATCCAAAAACCCAAACCTAACTTAGTTTTCACAGCAAACTTGCTGATACCTGTTTAAACCCACTATCCAAGCGTTGATTTAAACCCAAAAAATAGAAAATGGCCCCAAAAACGGGACCCTTGGGGAAAACTCCACTTGTCACCAGCCCCCTTTTCAGATTTGGAACCTTTAAATTGAAACCCCTTTTGCCTAAAAACCTTAGCCAAGCTTGACCCAAATGAAAAACCCTTCCCATCTATACCAGGACCCCAAACCCTTTTTTAAGAGTGGGTCGTGTGGTTTTTTCCCAAATGCCTTACTAAAGTCCAGATTTTAATATCATAACCCTTATCATTATCTGCCGTCTCTTTAAACTTTCCAAAAACGTAAAACGTCTCTTTAAATTTTCCTCACTTGTGTGTGGGGTGGGGTGTGTGCCAAAAAGGCCTTTGGGCAGTAAACCTCCAGGGGGGATGGTGGGCCCCCTCCAGTACCTCCAGAAAAAACAGTACCACACACGTCATGGTTAACCCATTTAAAAAGGAGAAATTTTGTGGAAAATAGAAAGGGGAACGGCGGGGTTTTTGAAAGGGTTTAAGGGGGCTACTTTTTTCGGGGGTTTTTACCTATTTTATGGGGGAACCCCGGTTTGCTCCTGTGGGAGAAAAAACAAACAAATGGAAAAAAGAAGAAGCAAAACTACATACAACCCAAATTTACAAGCCTAAAAATAAAAATATCCCTTAAGCAGGGGGAAAGGGAAAGGGGACGTGCCCCGTAAGTTCTTATGGGGGCGGTAGCAGAGGGGTTTAGATCAAGATAAATTTTTCAAGCTCGTTGAGAGAGGCCCTACAAAGCATACTAAGCAAAAAGGTCAAAAGAAGAAGAATTCTCCGGTGGCTTTCCGGTGATCCGAGTTCGATCCTTAAATGAGGGCTGTAAAATTCATTTTAAATTTTTCTCTGCACTTTTGAGGGGCCCTTTAAGAACCCCCAACCACACCCTTTAACTCTAACTTCGTTTGGGGAGTGCATGGGAAAGGTACAGGGGGGGGATGAGCCCCCAATCAAGGCGTCATTAAGACATTTGTTGCGCCCCCAAAGGGAAAGGGGCCCCAACCCACACAGCCCTCAATTTAAAAAACCTCCACCCCCTCCCAAACCCACTCTTGGAGGTAAACTGGTAAGGGCGGAAAGGCACAACCCCCACCAAAAAAAAAAAAAAAAAAAAAAAAAAAAAAAAAAAAAAAAAAAAAAAAAAAAAAAAAAAAAAAAAAAAAAAAAAAAAGCAAAAATTGGGGGGATTAATGCGCGAAAGTCGATTTGGTTTAACAAATTTTGGGACTCGGCGGGGAAACCGGGGGGTCGCAAAAAACCGTTTAGCGTGAAATCGGGAGGTTTAGTGTAATCCCATCCCCCACTGGAAAACCCCCCCACCAACACCAGCCTTCTCCACCCCCCCCCCCGTTTTCCCCACCAACCCCCCCTTCTTTATTAAAAACCCCCCCCCCCCTTTTTCCCCCCAATTCCCCCTTTAAAACCCAAAACCAAAACCCTTGTTTCCCCAAACTTAAATTTTTCTATACCCCCCCTTTCCCTTTCTCCATCACCTGGAAACCCCCCCCCACGTGTGGGGCTAGCTCTTGACGCTATCGTGGTACTTTCTTTGGCACGTCGGGGGAAATGTCGGGTTATCGTAGCTCACGTGAGACAAGATGACTTTGTTTTTCATTCGTGACATAGTCTTACAGCTGTCTGACTCCATCGTGCCCCATCTTCAAAACCGTCATGACAATGTGTACGGGCAGCGGACATTTTTGGAGGCTATCATGGTCTGCTTTTTCGGGGTTTAAAAATTTTCACAAATAGCGCCCAATAATAAAATTGGGTGGCATATCAGGGTTTCAATTTTTAAATGTGTAAAGGGAGCCCCAAATTGGGGAAGGGGAAAAGATCCTTGGTGCTCCCGGTGATAAAATAGACTCGAGGGGGGTAGGGTGGGTAAGGGACAAGGGGGGGTGCGCGGGACCTTTCCACTGCCCAAAAAACTCGTTTTTGGCACATCTGAATCTTTGGGACATCGTCGAGAGATGTAAATTTTTGTGGGCCCATTGTCTTTCCCAAACCCAAACCGGGAAGATCATTTTTTTCAGATTGATTTTTATAGGGGCACAAACCTTGGGGGAAAAATCATATTTCCGAAAAATGACTTTATAATTATAGTAAAAATTTAAAAAATTATTTTGAAAATTTAAATTAAAAAATTTATTTTAGAAAATAACTTGGAAATTTTACTCCCCCCATTTTTAAATGAAAATAGCATTGGTTTTTCAAATTCGATTTTTGAAAATACTCTAAAAAAACCATATCATCGGATTCTCGTTATCGAATGCTCGTATAAGGGGGCCCTCCCGTTTTATATTACCGTTTTTGCTGGCGTTTAAGCCCGCCCCTCCGCATAAAAAGCCCCCCTTTTTTACAAGGGGGTTTTTGAGAAAAAAAAAAATTGGTGTTTTGGGGGAAAAAAAAAAAAAATTTTCTTAAATTTATCAAGTTTTTTAAAAAAAAAGAAAAAAAAAGAAGGGTTTTGGGTGGGGGAAAAGGGCAAATGATTTTTGAGCATGTACCAAAATACAAATTCACAGTGCAGTGAATGTGAATAGAAAATTAAAATATTTAAAAAAATGAAAAAGGGGAAAATGACGGGGTAAAAAAAAATCGGTCTTTAAAAATATTGAAGGATTCCCCCCACAATTGATATTCTAATATTTTGCTCCCCTTAGGACATATAGTTAGTTTTAATGTTGTAGGTATGCTTTGTTACTTTTCTGCTAGTGTTTAGCCCTTGGGGAAAAATTTGCATGGGATATTGGTTTTTTTTGGGTTTAGTGAGTTTTCAAAAGCCCTAGGGACCCTTACCTACACTTTCATGTAGCTTTCTTCATTCTGAGTTTTTTGACCCCCTTTTTTTCCCAAATGGGCAATTGAATAAAAAGGGCCCATTAAACCATGGGTACCAAAAAACTTCCCCGTTATTTCAGCCAAAAAGTTAATTTTGGGTTAAAATCAGATTGGGTTAGGTTAAAAGGTGGGGTTTTTTTAGTAACAGATGATTAGAAAAAAAAAACAAAAAATTACAATAATATGGCAGTGGAAGCGTAGAAATTTTTGCGGGGGGGGACCTGGGGGGCCCCAGATTGTCCCCCCCCCCCCCACAAACACACAGTAAAAAAAAAAATTGACCCCCGGGAAAAAAAACGAAAAGGCCCAGTTTAAATTAAAAAACAAAAAAAACTATTCAGGAGGACAAAGTTTTGGCCTCGAAATCGGTGGTTCCCCCAAAAACCCAAAAATTTACGAAGAATTTAGATAACACTTTAAGGTAACCATCTCTACCTTTTTATTTTTTGTAATTTTAAAAGGGAAACCGTTTGGGGGATCGACATATTTGCCCTGTTTACACCATGAATCATCACAGTGCGAGGGTTTGATTAGCTTTTTCGGGAAAGGGTTTAGTACAGGTGAAGGGGGTTAACAGTCTGAAATCAGGGAAGCGTTCCGCAGCCGTTCCTTGTTTTAACACTATTCGTAAAGGGTTTCCCGCATTTTGGGGCAGTTCCTGCTCCCCCTCTAAGAGACAGGGGGCCCCCAGAGGCTTTTGGTTAAAAAAATTTGCATTAAAAAGCACTTCTAATTTTGGGAATAAGAAGAGGAGTTGAACTCTAAAAGCCCACTGTTTTGGGTCCCAAAAAGGTTTTGAGAAAAGGGCCCAATTTCAGCACGGAACGGGTCTCTTTACGTTAAAAATATTTTTTCCCCAGAAAAAACCGTTACGTGCCCGGAGGGGGGGGATGTATTGGGGACCCGGCGGTGGCGCCCCGGTTTAGTGTAACACTTCATTGTTTGAAGTACACAGCGCCCCAAAAGCTTTGTTCGCGAATAATAACACAGCGCTTCCATAGGGGGAAATTCAGAAAATTTTACTCTATGGCAGCCTACTGACTTTTTGTGAGAGAATCTTACAAAATGCAGTTTTTTAAAGCACGGGCAGTCCACCCAAGGGCCCGGTTGAGGAAGTTCAGATGCCACTTGTAAATTATAGAAAAGGGCTTTTTAAAAAAGTATCCCCTTCCCCTTGGGTTGAGAAAATTTAAAACAAACGCGCATTGGTAGGGACTATCATTATTTTCATAATGGTGGAAAGGGAAAGGGCCCTAACAAAAAAAGAAAAATTAAAAAGTTATGTATCTTACACAAGGGGGAGAGGCCAGGGGAAAAAAAATATAAAGGGATTGTGGATGTTACGAGGAGATGTGTGCATAAGTGGGTGGAAAGTTTCACGGGGGGTTTGCATCGTCACGACACCCGCGACACAAAACCTTAAAAGTGGCAAAGGGCGAGGGGTAAAACATCAGAAAAGCACCCAAAAATGTCAAAAAACGTAAAGGGGTTTTGACCATCCTCAATTAAGAGAAAGAAAAATATTGCAAAAATGATTTTTAAATCCTCGCCCTGTGTATGTTTGTCGCAAAACAATACTTTGGCGCACGGTGTATAAAAATTCTAAAAAATTGTGATGAGACGGTCCCGTGTCACCATGATGGAAGGGTGTGATTGGGGCCTTGAGTCGGAGGGTTTTGGGGGCGCCGTGAGGGATTTGGTTCTTGGTGTACCGTGTAAAAGGGAATTTTGTCCCATCTACAGGTACCGTTCCCAACTTTTTTTTTTAGCATTTTTCATCTTTTTTCCCTTTTACCCAAAGAAAAGTCCCGGGGTGGGGATTGAAGGGGTCGAGGGGGGTTTTAAAGGTCTATGCTGTCTCTTTCCCCTTTGTTTCCCAACTGTAGCGGCGCAAAACACACACACCACTTTACAAAATTTGCATCGGTTGGGGCCACCCCCATATCGGGGGACCAAGTTTTTTAGAGGGTAAACCTGACGCTGACCAAAACTTGTCCTCGCCGGACACAACTGCAAAACCAGCCAGGAAATTCAGTCAGCCACGGGGACACACAAAGATACACACGCCGCGCCCCCTTTTGGGTCCGCACGTAGACAATGACTCGCTTTTCAAAAAAAACTCCCAAAAGCCACGACGCCCTTTTCCATCCCCTTGTGTGTATCCCACAGACTCCCCAAGATACTAAAACCACCCTCTCCCCGCTCCCCACCCCTTTTCAAAAAAAAACTTTAAACACGCTCTTTTTTTTCACTATTCCTTTTATCAACAATACTCTTTCCAGCAAAAATTTCCCAAGGCACCTTTTTGGGGCCCCCCCTTTATAAAATTTTCCCAACTGTTGGGGCAACTTGTGTGGCCCGAGCGAAGCGGGTTAAAGCGCCCATTACTATGGGGGGATTTTTGTTTTTTCCCATGGGTGCGGGGGAAGGGGGTTCTGAGGGGTTTTAAGACCAAGGGGGGATGACCCGGGAGGGCTTCCCCCGAGTGAAGACCCAGGTGAAAGCGGCAGGACCGAGAATCAGAGGGTTTACATTGGAGACCCGCAGCGGGGGTGGGTTGATGTTTACATCGAAAGGGCCCGGGTTTTGGCGGGAACCCAATCCCCGGGTCTTGTTGCCCCAGCTCAGGGTTTTCTCTTAAACCCCAACCCTTTTTTCTTAGTATTATGCATAAACTGTTGATAAAAAAAGTTAAAAATTTTTGCTCTCGGGAAAATCCCCCAAACGGGAGAAAAAACTCCAGACCCCTTTAGTAATACCCCAAACCGGGGCTGTTCTCCCTTTCCTTCCCGCCCTTCATTCGTTATGGCCGCATTAGACGCAGGGTGAATTTTGCATTCCTTTAAAAGGGGGGAAAAAAAGTGGGGTCTTATGGCCGGAAAAAATACGGTTATATATATAAAATAAATATATATACCGTTTTTCCGGCCCCAAAAAAGAGCACTTTTTTAAAATATATTATATAATATAATATATTAAATATATAAAATATATAATATATATTTTAATATATATTTTAATATATTATATATATATATATATATATTTTTAGGGGGGCCCAAGATCATAGGGGGAAAAAAATGAAACAGGTTTTTTCATTTGCTCGTTTTTTTAATTCGTTCCACATGCAAAAAAGAAGAGTTCCTGTGAAAATTAGAGGGGGAAATTCGGGGGAATATTTAGGGGTCGGGGGAAAAAACTGAAAAATTTTTTAATAACCTTAAAAAAACAAAAAAAAAAGTTAAAAAAACATCCCCAAATCTTTAAAAAAGAAAACTTAAAAGGGAAAAAACCAAAACAGACATTTTTTCTTTGTTTCCCCTTTAGAAACCTTCTTTGAAAGGGCCTTTCCCTTTTTTTCCCGCCCACAAAGTTTCCGATGGTGGTGGACTAAAAGGAGGAACCCGGACTTCTCCCGTGCGGCTGACTTTGTGGACCCCCGGTTTGGGGGGACTAGGGCGATGGGCCCCCCCCCCACGCACGTTGAACCCCTGGAGGCCCAAATGCCCGTTTCCCCGGGGTCCTTTGGGGAAACGGTCGCCTCTCCCACCCAAAGCCGGGTCCTTTGCCAGGAAGCCCCCGTAGTTTGTCGAGTTTTTGAAAAAAAGGAAAAATTTTCTTCGAAGTGGGGGCGAAGGGCGAGAGGGAGGAAGACATCAAACATCTTTTTTTTCCCCCCAAGCTTTTAGGGTTTCCCTTTTTGAGGCGGGGGGTTGTCCCCAATTTCCTTGGGCCATCTTTCTTCTTCTCCCCCACATCAAACCTTGAGTCGAAAGGCCCCCGTCCCGCATTTTTCCTCCGGAAACGTTTCCACAGGGGGCGTCGCAAGGGGTTCTTCTGCGCCTTTGGGAACAGTTTGGTCAGGGTTTTGTCTTGAGGGTCTCGAGGGAAAAGCACGTCGTTCAACGGAGCTTTCCCCGAGCCCCGGTTTCCTATGCCATTGCTTGCAGTACCCAGAACAACGAAGGGGCCACTCGTTCCCCCTCCGGCCTTTTTCTCGGCCCCGTCAGCGGGCAGCTGGGATTTTAGCATCTGGGAAACTTTAGGGGAGTAGATGGCCTTTGGGCATTTCCCCTGGGCTTGGGTGGAGAAACTCCAGGGAGGCGGAAGGTTTGGGGTGGGCCTTCACCAAAGGGGGAAAAAGGTAGGAGAGACGGAGAAGTTCTTCATAGTCCCCCCTGGGATGGTTTTTTCGAAATAGGAAACCTCCCTTTAGGAAAAGGGCCCAAAGCGTCGTCCTTTAGCTTGCTTTGGGAGTGTCATTGGTGGAAAGAAAATTACGAGGCTCCGAGTTCCACCGTCTCTCTTGCGAGGAAACCCCCGAAAAACCCCGAACGGGGGTGTTTTAAGATTCAATGTCGGACCAGAGGAAAAAGCCCAGGCTGGGGTTTGAAGACATCCTTGAGGATACCCGTGGAAATGGGGGCGGCAGGCCAAAACCCAAAAACCCAAACTTCGTCCGAGTTTTGTCAATCCGAAAGAAAGCACCTTGCACCCTGCCAGTGTTCGAAGCCGTTTGGGGTCGAAACAGAAGGCGATGGTCTTTTTCCCTGGGCACCCGCTTCGTCCAAACCCCCTTTTAAGAACCCCTGCAGCCACGTTTTCGGCGAATCCGAGCTTGCCGGGGGCCCCCAAAAAGGAAAATCGGCCGTCAAACTTCCCCTGTGAGGAGGCGATGCGGTCCTCCGTACGGGCCCGAGAGGGAGGGGGGGTTTTCCTTTCCCAAAAACAGGGGCCAAAAACCCCTAGGATCTCCTGGTTCCCCAGTTCCAAAGATCTTTTCGGGGCTTGCCTTTTCCCCCCAAATTCGGTTTATCGAGGACCGGCTCTTCGAGACCCCCCCATTTCTCCCAATGTCCATTCCAAAAAACTTGAGCGGGAGCTGCGAATGTTTTATGTTGCTTGCCCCAACCCACAACTTTTTCCCCCATCCCCAAATTGAAAATTTAGGTTTAAAACCCTTAAAGGAGATCGATGGCGACGGTTTTAGTTTTTTTCCCCTTTGGGTTGGGATCCCCGAGCCGGTGAAAGACGTCGTCGACAAAGGACTGCTGCTGTGTTATGCTTTTGGTTGGGATTTCCGCCCCCTTTCCGTCAGTGGCAAGGTCGCTGTCTTCACGGGTTCCGGAAACCGCTTGAGTCGAGTTCCCCCCCGCCGACCTGCTTCTCCACCTTCTTCGCTGTCACGGGAAACAATTCCCGCCAGGATGATTCCCCTCTGTCTTCTCTTGGGCCCCAGGAAAATCCCTTTTCCTCGTCCTTCAGTCGCCCCTTGGAGAAGGAGGGGGTGCGAGGTTGAAGATTTCTTTTGGGGGTCTCCTTTGGAAAAAACTCCTCATCCATACGTTTTCGGCCTGTCTTTGTTTTTGTTCTTCTTTTTTGGTTTATTGTACGCCTTTACCAGCTTTGACAGCTTCGTTTCCCGGGGGTTTTTATTTTTGTAGTTGTCGGAAACCCGGCGCGCGACCAGAAGGGGGGAACCTCCCCCAAACCCCCGCCTTCCGCTCCCCCTCGCCGGCTTTCCCCCTCTCCCGGTGGTTTGGGGGTAAATAGGGAGGGGGACCCGGGTCCTTCGATGGTAGCCGGGCTCCCGGGGATTAACGAAATTTGGGCCCTTTTCGATCAGGGCCCAAAAATTACTAGCGGGTTTTTTGCCCCTGTTTAAACCTGAGGGGGAAAAAAAATGGAAATTTAGAAAAATCCTTTAAAAATTGGGGTCACGTCACCTAAAAAGTTCACTTTGTCCGGGGCCCCTAAAAATTTCTCAATTCGCCAAAAATTTTTAAAGCAATACGTTTTTCTATGAGAGAACCGGGGAAAAAACCACGAGCGTGCAAAATTTTTTAAAAATTTTTAATTTTGGGGGCACCCTAAAATATATTATATATAATGAGGGCCTCCGCACGAAAAAAGGGGCAAACGACACCAGGCCGTTTTTTTCTGATTTCCCATATAGCACTATTTTCGCCCTTCCCTATCAGTTTGGGAATGGAGAAGCCCCCCTTTCCCCACTGGCAAAAGGTTTTAAAAGTCGTATTCAGTACAAAAATTTCTGTTCCCAAAGGGGGTTTAGGTGCCTTTTGGGTCAGGCATTTGTCCACATCGGAAAAAGGGTTTTCATCCCCCGTTCCCGGGAGTGGGCTGGTTGTGGGGGGGCAGTGGTGGGGGGTTTAAGGGGGGGGGGGTTCAGCCAATCAGCGCGCGGTAGGCGGTGACATTTTGTGCTTGGGGCGGACGTGGCGCGCGTGAGTGGCCTGGAAACCCCTCGAATCTTTGTATCCCCCAGTTTTGTTTACAGAAAATTTTAAAATTTAAATTTTGGGGTTTTTTATTTTATTATTTTGTTATTTTTATTCTGTTTTGCTAAACCCTCATTAATTTTTCTACTAATAGTACCAATAATAATTTTGGTATTAATGTTTTTTAAAAGGGGGACAGGAAAGCATTCAGAGTTCACAAAAATGGGAAAATTATGCAAAAGTAATAAACATTTAAAATCGAGATATTATTATAAATAGCCCAAAGCCCCCCTCCGGGGGGATTTTTGGCTAGCTCCTGCGGAGGGTATTGGGGGCCGAACCGGGTTTTTGGGGCCTTCGGCCCCCCAAACCCGGACTCTCCAGATTTGCCCCTTTAAATTTCCGAAACATGGATGTAGAAATGTATGGATTCCCCCCCCCCATTCACTCACCCCTTTTCCCATACCCCCCCCCCATTCACTCAAAAATTTAACCCCTCAAACCCCCCCCCATTCACTCCCCCCCATACCCACACCCCCCCCCCAAATTTACTCACCCATTTCCCATTTACCCCCCCCCCCCATTTACTCACCCCTTACCCCTTTACCCCCCAAAACCCCTTCACTACCCCTTAAACCCTCACCACACCCCATTTACTCCCCCCATTACCAACACCCCCCCCCATTCCCCTCACCCATTTTCCCATCACCCCCACCCCTCCAAACCCCAAATTTCCCATCAAACCCCACCCCCCATTTTAATCACCCCATTTCCCATCACCCCCCCCCTATTCCCCACCCATCACCCAACACCCCAAAACCCCCAAACCCCCCCCATTCAGTCAAAAAAACACCCACACCCATTTCCCAAACACCCCCCCCATTCACCAACCCCTTTCCCCTCACCCCCACATCAAGGTTTTTCCCCAAATTTCGCAAAACCCCCTTTTTTTTTACAATTTTTGCTAAAAGGCTGCTAAAAAAAAAAAAAAAAAAAAAATAAAAGGCTCATCTCATTTAAATGGGTTTTTTGGGCCTTCCCCCCGGTCAACCCATTCCCAAAAAAGTTTCCATATTTAGGGGTTTTCGCCAGGGGGCGGAAAAATATACCCAAAACCCCACAACACAGACAGAAAGGGCACACCCTTTTGTTTTATTATTATAGATATTTTTTTTCAAAAATTTCCCAATTTTTTTTTCATGAAAATTTATAATCGTCAAGGAGAGCTACCCTTTTTATACCAAAAAAGGCACTTTTAAGTCAATTAGAAACGAAGTTTAAAATTGCCACCACTTTTGAACTTTTACCGCCCCCTCCCGTAAAATTTTTTTTTTGGCGCTTAACCCCCTTTTGATGCGGAGGCCTCATATATATATAAGATAGATAGATAGATAATAAGGGTAGAGATAGGGTAGTAGGAGGGGAGAGAGAGAGAGAGGGGGAGAGAAAAGAGAGAGGAGAGAGAGAGAGAGAGAGAGGAGAGAGAGAGAAAGGGGAGAAAGAGGGGGAGAGGGGAGAAGGGGGAGAGAGGGGGGGGGGGGGAAAAGGAGAGAGAGGAGAGAGAGAGAGAGAGAGGGGAGAATTAATATATAATATAATATATAAATATATATATAATATAATACAGTCAAACCTCGATTTAACAGACAAAGGGGGGGTTTGGGATGGTCCGGGTTTAAACCCCATTGGGCCAAATTTTGCGAAAAGGGGATTTTCCCAAGGGGGAAAAAAATGAAGAAAAAAAAAATTTTGAAATAAAATGAGAAATAATCAACACAACCAGGTTTTAGCTATGTTTGGGGGGGAAACAGGGACGGCCCCAAAATGCGAATTTTGGGCCAAATCCTACACGTGAAAAAATGAGAAAAAAAAACTCAAAAAAAACCAGACCAAAGTACCTTGTTTTTGGGAGGGGAAAAAAGTGACTAGAGTACATAGGGGTTTGGCCCCCCCGCCCCACGAATGTTCGGGGTGGGTTTTGGAGAGTAGTAAGTATCCCCGGCTAGCTTATTACTGCTTGGTAGGGTATGAAAATTTTTTTATTCTAGGTTTAAGTAGACATATAATCCCCGTTTTTAAAAAACTATTATTTTAAACATAGGGGTAAAAAATATGAAAATAATTTCAAAGGGGCTAATCCAAAGCCTGGGTTTGCAAAAAGCCGCGGGGAGCAGCAAACAGCACATGAGACATTATAATCACCCCCAAAAAGATAAAAAAGGAAGAAAAGGGCCCCGGTTTAAAGTGAGGGTTATCCCTAAAAGGGTTTATGCTTTTTTTTCACCGGGTTTCCCAAACAAAACTAAAACCTAGTGAAAGGAAAAAAAAACTACAGCCAGATTCAGCCGTGGCTTCCAAAGGTATTTCTTTTATCATGCTAATGCTCATTATTATAATATTATTGGTTGTGAAGTGCAGTTCTATACGTTGTCACTATTTTGGTAAATTTTAGCACTTGGTGGCACCTTAGATAAGGGGGATTTAGGGGGGTTGAGGGGACAGGGAAGTAGCAGGCCGGGAAAGCCAAACACTAAGTCCCCTATTTTAAAAAGGGAATTTCACCCCCTTCTATCAACCCAAAACACTAAAAAACCCGGCCCCCTTTCCCTTTTATATCTTAAAATGGGATACATCAAAATCCTTAAAACCCAAAAACATTCCAAAATAAAATGAGAAAATAATACATTATGTTTAGTTGACAAATTTGAGCGGCGATAAAGGGGGGCTGATATGAAGAAAAAAAAAAAAAAAAAAAATTTTCACGCAAAAAAGGGGGTCCTTTCATCCGAAGTCCCTTACATCGAGTCCCTTATATGAGGTTTTATTTTTATATATATTTATAATATATATATTTGTTATGAAAGGGGATTCAGCATGGAGGTTTTGGGATCCCGTGTGGAGGTGGTTATGTGGACTAAGTTTGGGGTTTTTGGGGGGCTCAAGTGGGGGTTTGGGTATGTGGATTCACCTGGAGGTGGGAAAGTGCGTGCAGGGCAGGGTGGGGGGTTCAATGTGGGTGGAAAGTGGGCAGGGGGGGTGGGGAAACGTTTTTTTTTTTTTTTTTTTTTTTTTTTTACAACAAAAGGGGGGCCCAAAGGGGACAAAAAAAAAGGGTAACACAAAACCCCCTTAGGGGCCCGTTTCCCATAAAAGACAGTAAGAAAAAAAATATTTAAAAAAAAAAGGGGGAGCCAATTTAAATTAGGAGGGGGTCTTGTTACTTTCTTTTGAAAAGATTTTAACATAGGGAAAATGGAAAAAAAAACAGGGAAAAGGTTCCCGAGTTTACAGGAAAGGGGGAAAGAGTAAAGATTTTGTTAAATCTTTCATTAGGAAAAGGGGGCAGAAGGGTGGAATGGTAGAAAATCTTGGGGCAGCAAGGCTGCGGGAGGGGGGGGGGCCTGCAGTTAGCAAGTTCAGAAGGGCAGTGAGCATGAAAATAACGGGTTTGAAGAGAGCAAGGGGAAGCAAAAATTTCAGCGGTGATTTTAAAAAAAGGGAAAACAGTTAAATCAGAGGAGGGGAGTTGTGAGACGAAAGCTTTTTACTCAACCCTGTTTAGGGGAGCTGTATGAGTGAAACCCCCAAAACCCTGGAGACATAATTTTAACAGGGGGATAAGGCCCCCGTAGAGAGCAAGCAACTGGGAGGGAGAAAGAAAAGGGGTGCAGATGCCCCAAAAGGGAAAACCCAATTCTTAGAAACGTTTTAGCAAAAGATGAGATGTGAGATTCCAGTTCAGATTTTTTTTAAAGGGTTTGTCCCTTTTAAAAGGCCGGGTTTTGGTGGATGTCTGAGTGAACTGTGTGTGTTTTTACGTTTGGTTGGGGTGGCTGAAACGGGCAGTTTTGGGGTGTGTTGGGTTGTTTATGTTTCGTACACAGGAAGCGGGCCCGTGTCGGGCGGGGGGGAAATTTGATTTGGCTGAGGAGTTTGGGGGCGGGAAATATGGGGGAAGCCGGGAAACTTTTTGGGACGGTTGGGCCGGGGGGCGGGGGCCCGGGGGCAGTTGGTTTTGGAGACAGCCTGAGAAAGACCCGTGGGCCCGGGGGATCTCCCCCCCCCCCCCTCCTCCCTAGCTTTGGTGGTCCCTAGCCCCTAAATCCTAAATAGCCATCAGTGTCCATCCCTTTAAACAAAATGTTTAAAGATAAGGCCCCATTTAACTCCCAGCCCGTGTTGGGATAATTGAACTAAATCCCCCCCTGTTTTTGTGTATAATCTGAACTCAGTAAAAAGCCCCAAAGGAGATTGGGTGTTTTTCTTTTCTCTTTTCCCGCCCCCAAATTTAAACGCTCCGGCAAATCATTTGCAATGGGGATCATATCCCGGGCCCCAAACCCAAAAAGGAAAAGTGTTACCTTTAGGAAAAATCTGCCGAGGGAAGGGTAAGGGGGGGTAAGAAAAACCCTCCCCCCAAAAAGTAACATAAGGCAGTTGTGTAAATGGTGGATAGAAAAGGGGGAAAAGCAAAAACCCTTTCCGAAATGGGTGTTTACAGAAGCGGGTAAAAAACCCTTTTGGGGTTTTTTAAAATATAATACAGTAAAAAAAATTTTAAATCGGCACGATAGGGGCCTTTGGGCCCCTTTCGGGTTTTCAATGGCCCAGTTATGCAAATTCCCCTTTATATTGGGGAAAAAAGTAAATACAGTACTATAAAAAAATAAAAAATTTCATTACCAGGAAAGGGGAAAAAGTGCGGATTTTATATCAAACTCAGCACAAATAGCACGCTGGACCACCGGCCCCCCTTTTTCCCCTTTTCCTTTCCCAGGCCCAATTTTTTACCTTTTTCCCGATAGCCCCTTCTATTTACCCCCTTTT
>JACEEZ010013631.1:0-19142 GCA_016584305.1 Chionoecetes opilio
TGGGGCCTACGGCCCTTTACGGTCGGCCCGCGGTGATGGTTAGCTGGGTAGTAAGGAGTAGAGTGGGCGACTTTAAAGGTAAGAAGTCACAATATTAAATTCTCCAGCGACATCTGTGAACAATTTTCCAATCCCCCCAGTCTTTCAATGCGTCCGAATTTTTGTTAAGACTTGTGGCAAGCACGATAAAAACTTGTATTTGGCCATAATACACAAAAATAATAAACAATCTTTTTATTTAATGGGTTATAATTACTTTAAAAATGCAATGTAATGGTACATATATAATAATATAAGGAAAGTGTGTGTTGTGTGTGTGTGTGTGTGTGTGTGTCTGTTGTCTGTCTGTCTGTCCGCGATGGGTGCCCCCCCCTGTGGCGGAATCCCATCATATGTCACAGTTTTGAAATCAGGTTGACCAGGGGAAGGGTTTTTAAGCCCACTTATAAGATGATCTGATCATTTTTTTTTTCTTTTTTTAGCACCCTATTAGCGAGAACTGTGAAGAAAAAAAGTGGGTTGCGAGAATTCCAATGATCTGAAACTCGAGAAAGCCAGTGGTCGCTGGCAGTTTTAACTAAAAGGGTTTGGTTTACTGTGTTTTGGCTCCGCGACTAATATTTTTCATAAATTAATTTCGCGATAAACATTGATGCACCGCATCTGAATACCAAAAAATATAGTTATGCTGTTGTTCTACTAATTATATGGATGACATGCATTACGATGGAACGTTCTATAATAGCATTTAATGCAAATACTCGCCTCGGTAGCAAAGCTTAATATATTTTTTACATGTATATTGTGGCATGTAAAATTTGGCGATGTTCACACTGTTTTCAAAGGGACAGTACTGCTGCGTTGGCAAACGCTTGTCAAAATACAATAAGCAATGCCTTGGAAAAAACGAAGAAAAGGAATGCCGAAATCGGCTTGCTGCTGCGACAATGTAGGTTATAATTTAGGAGGCGACGTGCCGCGGCGGAGAATGGTGGGCGGGGAGATGTGGCGGGAAGATTGAATCAAAACATTCCCACTTCACGCGTCGATCATTGCACTTCCAGGCTTTCTATCTGATTGATACACAATAATAACAGGAAAATATGACTCCCTAGGTATAGATAACTTCTAAAATTCGTTATTGACTATATAATATCATAGAGTAGCATTTACCTCGCCTTTCAACCATAACCTCCTTGGTATTTGGTTATATGCAATGTTTTACAGAATCAGGTTTCTATACAATATACATAAGGAAGAAAATTTTCTTAATATTATACATGTGGTTTAAGTGCAGTGGAATAAGCCATATTTTTCTTTCAAGTTGACCAACTTTTCACCAAATTATGAGTTAAAACTGCCAGCGACCACTGGCATTCGAAGTTGCAGTTCTCTCTAATTCCAATGATCTGAAACTCGAGAAATGCCAGTGGTCGCTGGCAGTTTAACTCAAAGGTTGGTCTACTGTGTTTGGCTCCGCGACTAATATTTTCATAAATTAATTTCGCGATAAACATTGATGCACCGCATCTGAATACCAAAAAATATAGTTCTTCTGTTGCTCTACTAATTATATGGATGACATGCATTACGATGGAACGTTCTATAATAGCAATTTAATGAAAATTACTCGCCTCGAGTAGCAAAGCTTAATAGATTTTTACATGTATATTGTGGCATGTAAAATTTGGGCGATGTTCACACTGTTTCTAAGACAGTACTGCTGCGTCTGGCAAACGCTTGTCAAAATACAATAAGCAATGCCTTGGAAAAACGAAGAATAAAGAATGCCGAAATCGCTTGTTTGCTGCGACAATGTAGGTTATAAGGACCTACCCATAACTACGTCACGGTTTTTTTACATCGGTGTATTGTGGGGATAAGGCGGGGTCGCCGCGGGTGGCCCTACAAAGGGGAAAAAACTACGGCGATGGAAGAATTTCGAGTTATTTTGCGCAAAATTTGATATTCCAGGTGCTATATACAGTGCTCTGTTCTCGCTGACAACACATAGAGAAGCCCTGAGGTAATGGCTGATGTGCAGAGGCTTTTAAACCAAGAAAACAGAGTCATAACAGAGCCTCGTCAAAAGGTAAGCAACTGGTAGGTAGTAATGTGTCCTTATCACTTCGCTTACTTCTTAATGAGACTCTGCTGGGGACGTTTTCCCGGGTTTTAGAAGCCTTTGCACATCAACCATCCCCTCAGGTCTTCTCTATGTGTCAGCGAGCACGGAAATATAGCACCTGGAATATCAATTTCGCCCAAAAACAAAATTGAAATTTTTCATCGTCGTAGTTATAGTCTTTCTTTGTAGGTTGTTAATATTCATGGTTATGATAGTATTAAAATACCTTTTAATTGAGTTCCTTTTGTGTCTTTCCTCATAATAAGTAGTGGTAATCATGGTTTAAGTGTTACTTGACGAGCCAATGAATACTCTTGAGTCTATACCAACATCAACAACCTTTGCTTTGATTTATCTTATTACTCCATCCATAAACAAGTTGCATAACCACCGTGACATTACCCCTCCTTGCCTCATGGTATACCTGGTACTGTCGTCTACGATATTTTTCCCCCTAACAAATCGGGAAAACCCGACGGTAATGGCTAGGTTAGATTTTGCTTTGATTTTTCTCATTACTCCATCCACAAACAAGTTGCATAACCACGGTGACATTACCCATCCTTGCCTCATGGTACCTGTACTCTCTACCCAAATGCTTCCCTACATAAATCGGGGAAAACTCGCCCACGGTAATAGTTAGGTTAGGGGTAATAATGGACGAGAGTTGCGCGGTCGTTTTCAGAGACACAGACGTTTTTCTTGGCCTACAATAGGTGTTGTTTTAATGGAGATAGTTTTTTTAATGGGTTTGCGCAAAAAAAAAACTATCTCCCTTAAAACAAGCACCTATTGTAGGCCAAGAAAAAAATAGTCTGTGTCTCTGAAAACGACCGCGCAACTCCGTCCTTATTACCCCAAAACCCAACCATTACCGTCGGCGAGTTTTCCCCGATTTATGTAGGGAAAGAGCATTTGGGTAGACGAGAGTACCAGGTTTCCATGAGGCAAGGAGGGTAATGTCACCGTGGTTATGCAACTTGTTTATGGATGGGGTAATGAGATAAATCAAACAAAATCTAACCTAGCCATTACCGTAGCGAGTTTTCCCGATATGGTAGGGAGAAAAAATATCGGTAGACGACAGTACTAGGTATATCATGAGGCAAGGATGGATAATGTCACAGGGTTATGCAGCTGTTTATGGATGGAGCAATAAGATAAATCAAAGCAAAGGTTGGTGATGTTGGTAAAGACTCAAGAGTATTTATTGGCTCGTCAAGTAAACACTTAAACCCTGATGTACCACTACTTATTATGAGGAAAGACAACAAAAGGAACTCAATTAAAAGGTATTTTAAAAACTATATAAACATGAATATGTACAACCTACAAAGAGAAGAATAACTACGACGATGAAAAAATTTCAAGTGTTTTTGGGCGAAAAATTTATATTCCAGGTGCTATATTTCCGTGCTCGCTGAAACATAGAGAAAAACCTGAGGTGATGGTTGATGGGCAAAGGCTTCTAAACCAGGAAAACAGTCACAGCAGAGTCTCATTTAAAAAGTAAGGCAAGTGGTAGGGACACATTAGTACCTACCAGTTGCTTACCTTTTGACGAGGCTCTGTTATGACTCTGTTTTCTTGGTTTAAAAGCCTCTGCACATCAGCCATTACCTTAGGTCTTCTCTATAGTGTTGTCAGCGAGAACAGAGCACTGTAATATAGCACCTGGAATATCAATTTCGCGCAAAATAACTCGAAATTCTTCCATCGCCGTAGTTTTCCCTTCGTAGGTCCACCCGCGGCGACCCCGCCTTATCCCCACAATGCACCGATGTAAACAAATCGTGACGTAGTTGTGTCTGGGGCCCATTGTGGAGGTGACACGCCGCGGCGGGGAGTGGTGGCGGGTAGATTGTGGCGGGGAGATTGAATCAAAACATTGCTACTTCACGCGTCGACTCATTGCACTTCCAGGCTTTCTATCTGATTGATACACAATAATAACAGGAAAATATGACTGCCTAGGTATAGATAACTTCTAAACATTCGTTATTGACTATATAATATCATAGAGTAGCATTTACCTCACCTCCTCAACTATAACCTCCTTGGTTATTTGGTTATATACAATGTTTTACAGAATCAGGCTTCTATACAATATACATATAGAAGAAAATCGTTCTTAATATTATACTTTTGTGTTTTAAGTGCAGTGGAATAAGCCTATATTTTGTTTTCCAGTAGACCAACTTATTATAAAAAAAAGTGAGTTAAAACTGCCAGCGACCCCCGGCTTTTTGGGTTCCAGTTCTCTCGAATTGAGGAAACCTTGATGTAGGGTGATGGGTAATAGGTGAGTGAATGGGTGGGGTGATGGGTAATGGGTGTGGGGTGATGGGTGAGTGAATGGGTGGGGGGTGATGGGTGATGGGTGAGGGAATAGGTGGGGGGTGATGGGTAATGGGTGAGTGAATGGGTGTGTGGTGATGGGTAATGGGTGAGTGATGGGTGTGTGGTGATGGGTAATGGGTGGGAGGTGATGGGTAATGGTGATTTGAGTGAATGGGGGGGGGAATACATACATTTCATGAAAGTTAGAAGGGGCTATCTGGAGAGTCTGTTTGGTGGGCCGAGGTGGTGGGTAATGGGTCTATCTGGAGAGTCTGTGTTTGGTGGGCCGAAGGCCAACCAAACACAGGTGGTCGGCCGAAGGCCCACCACCTGTGATGATGATTCTTATCAGATCAGATGATAAGAAGATCAGATGATCAGATTCAGATTATCAGATCAGATGATGATTCTTATCAGAATCAGGATATGATCCCTTCACTTCACAGCTGAGTTACCACTTTTAATGTTCTCTCTCTCTCTCTCTCTCTCTCTCTCTCTCTCTCTCTCTCTCTCTCTCTCTCTCTCTCTCTCTCTCTCTCTCTCTCTCTCTCTCGCTCTCTCTATCTCTCTCTCTCTCTTGCCTCGCCAGCTGAGTTTGTTTGTAAACAAAAAAAAGGGTTTTTTTGCGTTCCATTTGTGGCCACTGAGCTCTAGAATAACTGGAGGGCGATCTCATGTCGGCGCCGCGTAGTTTGTTGTGCCTCCACCATTGCGGCACTCTCGCACTTTACGGCCATCTTGAGAACCCCCCCAGCCCCGGAATTTTAAAAATGCCCTATGTGTTTTTCTAGAGATTTTTTTCTTGAATAACAATCAAGATTGTGTTTTTGTGCAGCCCATGGTTTTCAGAAAAAGGCCACAAGGGAAAACGTCAAGAGGTAAGAGTATATAAGAACCCCCTAAATCTCCCCCTCTCTAATCTCTCTCCGAGTTCCCCTCACTTTAAATTTTTTCCCTTTTATAAGTATATTATAAAATTTTAAATATTTAATTTTATAAATATATATATTAAATAAATATATTAAGATTTATATATACTTTTTAAAATCTAAAAAATATATTAAAATATTAATTTTTAAATCTTTCTAAAAATATGTTAAATTTTCTTTCTCTAAATCCCCTCACATATTTTCTTTCTTTTTTTAAAATTCTCTAAATATCTCTCCCAAATATCTTTTTCCCGTAAAAAAAAAAACCCCCCCTAAAAAAACCCCTCTTTAAAAATTTTCTCTGAATATCTCTAAATACTCTCTAAATACCTCTCTCGGGAAAATCTTTCAAAAAATTTTCTAAATTCTCCCCTTGAAATCTTCTCCAAAAATCTCTCTAAATATCCTCAAAATCTCTCAAATATCCGCTGAAATTCTCTAAATCTCTCGTTAAAAATCTCTCTCTAAAAAACTCGCCAAATATCTTCTAAAATATCTCTCTAAAAAATATTTTCTCTAAATATCTCCCAGAATCTCTCTAAAATTCTTCTAAATAATTTTCTAAACATCTCTAAAATCTCTCTAAAAATCTCTTAAAATCCCCTCTAAATATCTCTCTAAAACTCTTTTTAAAAATCCTCTCAAAAATCTCTCTAAATCTCCTCTAAATTCTCTCTAAATATCTCTCTCTAAATATCTCTTCAAATCCCCTTTAAATTCTCTCTCTAAATAAATTTTCTAAATATATCTTTTTCCCCCAATATCTCGCAAATATTCTCTTTTAAATATCTCCCCTAAATATCTCTCCAAAAATCTCTCCTAAATATTTTCCCCTAAATACTCTCTAAAGGTATCCTCTAAAAACTCTCCCAAAATACTTTCCCCCAAAAACTCTCCCAAAAATCTCTTAAAAAATCTCTTAAAAATCTCTCAATTATCTCTCTTAAAAATCCTCTCTAAAAATCCCCTAAAAAATCTCTCAAAAAATCCTTAAATATCTCTCTCTAAAAACCCCTCAAAATATCTCTCTCAATATCTCTCTAAATATCTCTCTAAAAATCTTTTTTTAAAAAAAACTCGTAAATCTCCTCTCAAAATCTCTCTAAAAAATTTTTCTTTCTCTAAATACTCGAAAAATCCCCTTAAAAATCCTCTAAAATCTCTCTCTAAATATCTCTTAAAAATTAAAACTTTTTTAAATATCTCTCTCTAAAATAATCTCTTCAATTTTCTCTCTAAATATCTCCCCAAAAAATCCTCTCAATATCTCCTAAATACTCTTCTCTAAATATTCTCTGAAAGAACCTTCTCTAAATACTCGCAAAATTTTCTCTCTCAAAATCTCTTAAATATTTCTTTAAAATCCCCTCTAAATACTCTCTCTAAAAATCTTCTCTAAAATTTTCTCTAAAATCCTCTAAAATCCCTAAAAATATCTCTCTAAAAATATCTTTCTCTAAAAATCTCTAAATATCTCTCTAAATATCTCTCGCTTTAAAATCTCCTCCAAAAAAACCTCCGTATTTTCTCTAATATCTCGCTAAAATCTCTTAAATATCCCCTAAATATCTCGCTAAAATAACCCCTTTAAAAACCTCTAAAATCTCCTCAAAACTCCTCTAAAAATCCCTAAAATTCTCTCTAAATTCTCCTAAAAATCCTCCCCAAAAAACTTCTAAATATTCTCCTAAATATCTCGCTAAAAAACTCTTTTAAATATTTCTTTTCCTCTAAAATCTTTTTTCTTTAAAAAATTTCCCAATATTTTTTCCAAAATTTTTTTAAAATACCCCTTTTTTTCTAAATATTTCTCTTTATATATCTAAAAATATATCTTTCCTAAATATCTCTCTAAATAAAATTTTTCCTTCTTCCTCTCTCTCTCTCTCTCCTCCTCTTTTATATATATATATATTATATATATATATATGAGAGGAGAGGAAAGAGAGAGAGAGAGAGAGAGAGAGAGAGGGGGAGAGAGAAAAAGAGGAAGAAGAGAAAAGGGGAGAGGGAGAGAAGAGAGAGAGAGAGAGAGACTATATTCAAAATATCTTTTTTAAAAAACTTTCTAAATATCTCATTCTATTTATGCATATGGACCCGTGGAATTATTCATCAATAAAATGTTCAAAGGAAATAAAATTTTTAAACCATTGGGTAACTGGCTTCCCAATATTAAATTTGCATACTGTTTAAATGATTAAAATGGGTTATTTTACGCAATATTTGACTAAAATTTGCCTCAAATGGTAATATTTAGAAGCAGGTTTGTAAGTAATAATTCATTTATTTTTAAAATAAGGATATAACTATAATTGCAAAATGGGGGAAAAAATAAAACTGAGTGCACATTAAGGCTTTGGGACTATAGTGCGGTGCGCCGACCCGGGTTTCAATATGGCTGCCCAAAAGCCCACCGCTCCGCGAGGAATCGCCCCTCCATTTTCTTTATGGAGCTCAGTTTTGTGACCGCAACCCAAACCGGGAACTAAACCCAACCTGAACTAAAGAATGATTCGGGAACTTGGGCAAAAAATAGGGCCTTTTTTTTTTTTTTTTTTATATATTTGTTTAGGGGTTTTTGAAAATTCCTAGAGCCATGTAGTCAGGGGGCGTAGCTAGGGGGGGGGCATGGGGGGGCCACGTGCCCACCCACGAGAAGCCGGTGCCCCCCCAGGTCCCACCCCTCCCCCGGGCTGCCGTGGGGTGTGGAACCGTGTTCCACTATAGGACTGGGGGAGCATGCATGGAGTTTGAATAATTTTCTACGATGCTTCCCCCTCGCCTCAATACAAAAAATATTTTTCCTCTGCTTGAAAGAAACGCATGCCTCGAGTCTAGTTAAGCATTACTTTTATTGATCCCTTTTAACCCCAAAACGAACTAACTAAATTACACCTTTTACCCTTAAAAATGCTGTAGCCTTGTGTTGGTATGTCCCCCTCTTGTACGTGTCTTATACGCGTTCTCGGGACCAACATAACAACACAAAGTAGTGACCGATCATTCGTGGCCCTTTGTAGGCAGCGACCCTGCCATGCTTTTTGGGGGATAAGTTGAGAAAAACCAGCATCAGGGTTTTTTGATACTTTAGAGTGTAGAATGTGAGATCCCCAAAGGGAAAACGGAAACTGCCCCAAAAAATGGGGGCGTTTTTTTTTAAGGAAAAAAGTACTACATACCGAAAGAATTTTAATTCCGAAATTTTTTTTGTGGACCTCGGAATTTTTTCTATACGAGTGGTGTTCATAAATTCTTATGTCATATTTTTAATTAATTTAAAGTTGGTTTCGTGCCTTTTAATAGGGGAATAACTATTTTTTGAAATTTTGTTGATGTGGGCCCTATACGTCAAGGGATGAAATTTTATCGGTTTTTTTCACTTGTTTTTAAAAATTTCTTGATCTATAGTTTTATTTAATACTCCCAGTGGGGCACCACCCCCAGGATTTTGTTGTTACTGTTCTATTGGAAAACAGTCAGGGAGAACACTCGATTTCAGTGTTAAGGATTCAACCGAATTAAATTTCTTCTATCCTATTCTAATCATTGTTACATAAATGACAAGGGGCGCTTTTAGTATGAAGCATGTGAAAATTTGAAAAATTTTCAGGGACCGAATCCCAAAAAACTGAGTTCTTATCTTTTGAGAAAATGTCTGGAATGCCTCTTCCATTTGTGCCAATTGCATGAACCAGTTCTTTTTAGTTCAGGGTTTTGGGGTTTTGGTTCAGGGTTGGGTCGGTGTCACAAATGGAAGCAAAATCCCCGTTTTTTGTTTACAAACATCTCGCGGCGAGGCAATTTAAGAGAGAGAGAGAGAGAGGAGAGAGAGAGAGAGAGAGAGGAGAGAGAGAGAGAGGAGAGAGAGAGAGAAGAGAGAGAGAGAGAAGAGGAAACGAGAAGAGAGAAAACGAGAGGAGAAAAAGGATAACGAGAAGAGAAGATAACAAAAATAACGAAGAGAGAGATAACGAGAGAGAGATAACGAAGATAGCGGAAAAGTAACGGAGATAACGAGAGGAGAGAGATAACGAAGAATAATCAGCTAGCTGCTATGTAAGGATCATATAAATTAAGATCGCGGGAACGCATGGCCCCCACAGCCAAACCTTTTTATGCGTCTGACATCCTCTCCGACCGTGATGGGAAAACCCTTCACGATAAGAGAAAAAGGGGCCCAAAGGGGCCTTGTTTGTTATGAACTGAAAAATTACCCAAAACACCCCCCTCTCCTTTAGTAAGAAGTTCACGGTTTTTTTTTGAGTCCTACGCGTTTTTCTCGGACCCAGGTTTTTTCGGGCGCAAATGGACGCCCCGAATTTGGGTTCCGTGAACTGGTTCTTGAAAAGTCGCAAGGAAGAGGCCTTTTTTCATGCATTTTGTGCAAAATGAGAAGTCTTAAAAATAGCTGCATCTGCAAAAAAGCATGTTTGAAAGACGCTATAAGGTGTAGTGACAATGAAAACCCCAAATCACTGTTGATTTAGTGCGAATTCTTGGGCCTTAAAATTTTTAGAAAGGCCCCCCCCCCCCCCTTTTTCCCCCTTTGAAAATTTTCCCTTACTTTTTTCCCCCTTCCCTTTCCCCCAAAAAACCCTTTGGCCAAAAAAAAAAAAAAAAAAAAAAAAAAAAAAAAAAAAAAAAAAAAAAAAAAAAAATTTTTTTTTTTTTTAAATTTGGGGGAAAAAAAAAAATGTTTTTTTTTTAACCTGGGGGGGGGGGGGTTTTTCCAAGATCGGGGGCCCCCCCCCCCTTTCCCAGAAAAACCCCCCAAAGGGGAGGGGGGGGGGGGGGGGGGGGGGGGGGGGGGGGGGGGGGGGGGGGGGGGGGGGGGGGGGGGGGGGGGGGTTTTTTTTTTTTTTTTTTTTTTTTTTTTTTTTTTTTTTTTTTTTTTTTTTTTTTTTTTTTTTTTTTTTTTTTTTTTTTTTTTTTTTTTTTTTTTTTTTTTTTTTTTTTTTTTTTTTTAAATTCCCTCCTGAAAAAAGGGGAATAAAAAATTTTCCCTTGAAAAAAATACAAATTGGGCGGAGTTTTAATAAATTTGTGGTTTCAATTAAAAGGAAAATGGCATTACTGCTTTAAAACCAAATTTTAAAAATTTCCCTTTAAAAAATTTGGGGGTTTTTTTTAAAAAAAAAAAAAAAACTTTTTTTAAAATGTTTTTTATAGAACCTGAGTCGTAAAAATGCTTTAACCAAAAAACCAAGTAGTTATTTTTGGGGAGGCGAGGAAAATTTTTACTCTATGATATTTTGTCATAACGTATGTTTAGAATTTCTTACCTGGGGCATCTATTTTCCTGTTATTATTGTGTATCAATCAGATAAAAAGCCTAATGCAATGATCACGCGTGAAGTGGCAATTTTTTGATTAAATCTCCCCGCCAAAATCTCCCCGCCACCCTCCCGCCGCGGCGGGGGTCCCCTCCCAATGGGGCCCCAGCATAACTACGCCCGGGTTTTTTTTAAATGGGTCTTTTGTGGGGATAAGGGCGGGTCGCCCGGGGGTGGACCACAAAGGGAAAACTCGGCGAGGAGGAATTTAGAGTTATTTTTTGGGGAAAATTGATATTCCAGGTGCTATTTTATGGCTCTGTTCGCGCTGAAAAACACTAAGAAAGACCTGAGGAAAATGGCTGTGGCGAGGCTTCAAAACCAAGAAAACAGAGTCATAAAGAGTCTCGTCAAAAGTAAGCAGCGGGTAGGTACGGACGGTCCCTACACTTCTTACTTCTAATAAAGGGACTCTGCTGTGACTGTTTTCCGGGTTTTAGAAGCCTCTGCACTAAACCTCCCTCGCTTCTCTATTTGTCAGCGGCAGGGAAATAGCACTTGGAATATAAATTTCCCCCAAAAACAACTCAAAATTTTTTCATCGTCGTGTCTTCTTTTTGGGTTTTTTGTATACAATTCATGGTTAGATAGTATTAAAAATACCTTATTAATTGATTCCCTTTTTGGGTTGTCTTTCCATAAATAGGGTATTATTCTAGTGTTTGCCCCTACTCCCCTCCCCCACAAAAAAAAGCTTGGGGACCGGGGGGAATGCGGTTTTTTTAGCGGGGGTAAAAAATTGCGTCGCAACCACATAGTTTTCGGTTTGGGGGTTTGAAAAATTCCCTAATCAGGGAAAAATTTCTTGGGTTTTCTTCTGAGCCCAAACGTGTGAACCTGACACCCCAAAAAATGATGCCCGAAATTTTGTCGAAAAACCCCCCCAACCCCCCCCCGCGGGGAGGTTGGTTTAATTTTTGGTTAGGTTAAGGTAGGTTTATTTTTGGGTTAAGTTATTTTTGGGTTAGGTAGGTTTAGTTAGTTTTTGGTTTGGTTAATTTTGGGTTTGGTTTTAAAATTTGGGTTGGGTTAACTTGGGTTTAAATATTTGGTTAGGTTGGTTTAGGTTAATTTGGTAGGCAAATTTCTCTAGTTTAAAAGGTATTAAAACCCTAGTCTAGGGAATTTTACCCCCCCCCATACACACTCTTAAATAATGTTTTTCCGACGCATTTTTGTTCCCCACCCAAAAACCCCCTTCCCCCACATCCCCAAAACTTTTTTTGGAAAATTTGGGGGGAAGTATGGCAACACTATAATTTTAATGTGGGTTTAATATTTAATGTGGGGTTTTCGGGTGGGAACAAATTATGCGTCGGAACACATAAAATTTAAAAGTTTTGTATGGGGGGTAAAATTTCCGGGTCTAGGGAAATTTCCTATATCTAAGAAAAATTTTCCTAACCAAAAATTTAAACCCAACCTAACCAAAAAATAACCCAAGCTAACCCAACCCAAACTAACAACTAACCCAACCAATCTAACCTAAAACCCTTTTAGCGGGGGTTGGGTGTTCTCGCACTTCGGGCATCATTCTGTGAGGGTGTCAGGTTCACACGTCCTGGACTCAAAGAAAACCAATAATTTTTCCCCTTTATCTAGGCAATTTTTACAACACCCCCCAACCAAAAAATATGTGGGTTGCGACGCATATTTTTTTACCCCAGCCAAAAGCCCCCATTCCCCCCGGTCCCCCGCTTCCCCCACAGGTTCCCCCTTTTTTGTGGAAGGGGGAGTATGGGCAAACGTGCACTAGAATAAAAACCGGAAATTTCCCCCTATACACAAATCTTTAATTTTTTTTGTTTCCCACGCATAATTTGTTTCCCCCCCGAAAACCCCGCTTCCCACGGGCCCCAAAATTGTTTGGGGGGAAATGGGAGAGTATGGGAAACACTAGAATTTTTTACCAATTCCCAGATCTAGGGGAAATTTACTTATATTAAGAAATTTGCCTAACCAAAAAACTAAAAAAACCTAACCTAACCTAACCATATAACCCAACTAAAACCCAACCAAATATAAACCCAAAACCCAACCTAACCAAATCTAACCTAAACCTACCTAAACCCAAAACTAACCTAGCCTCCTGCGGGAGTTCGGCGGTTCTCGACCTTGGGGGATCATTCCCTTTAGGGTCGTCAAGTTCACACGTTTCTGGACTCAAAGAAATTCAAAGAATTTTCCTTGATCTAGGCAATTTTTTACAAACCCCTAACCGAAAACTAGTGGTTGCGACGCAAATTTTTTTACCCCCGCCAAAAATCCCGTTCCCCCCGGGCTCCAACTTGTTTTTTTGGGGGAGGGGAGTAGGGCAAAAAAACTAGAATAAAACCCTACTTATTTTGAAAAAACAAAAAAGGAACCAATTAAAAAGGATTTTAAACTATCATAACCCTGAAAATTTTAACACCACAAAGAGAAGACTACGACGTGAAAAAAATTTGAGTTTTTTTGGGCGAAATTGTTTCCAGTGCTATATTTCCGTGCTTGCTGCAACATAGAGAAGCCTAGGGGAGGTTGTGTGCGAGGCTTTAAACGGAAAACATCACAGCGAGTCTCATTAAAAAGTAAACCGTGGGAGGGGACACTTACTACCACCATTTTCTCTTTTTCGAAAAGGGTCTGTTATGACTCTGTTTTCTTGTTTAGAAACCCCGCACATCACCTTACCTCAGGGCTTCTCTATAGTTTGTCAGCGAGAAAAGAGCACAGTAATATGCCCTGGAATTAATTTCGCGCAAAATAACTCTAAATTCTTCCTCCCGTAGTTTTCCCTTCGTAGGTTCACCCGCGGCCCCCCCGCCCTTATCCCCCAATCACCGAGTAAACAAAAACCCTGACCTAGTTAGGGGAGGGGCCATTTTTAACTACATTGTCGCGCAAAAGCCGATTTTCGGGATTCTTTATTCTTCGTTTTTCAAGGCTTGCTTTTTGTATTTTGACAACGTTTGGGCCCGACCAGCATACTTCTTAGAAAACAGTGTGAACATCACCCCAAAATTTTCATGCCCAATATCATGTTAAAAATATATAAGCTTTCTACTCGAGGCGAGTAATTTGCTTAATTCTATTTCAGAACGTTCCATCGAAAGAATGTCACCCTAAATTAGAGAACAAAAGAAAACTTTTTTTTTTGGTATTCCGATGCGGGGGCATCAATGTTTATCGCGAAATTAATTTATGAAAAATATTAGTCGCGGGGCCAAAACACGTAAAACCCAAAATTTTAGTTAAAAACCCCAGCGACCCCTGGCATTTCTCGAGTTTCAGTTCTCTCTAATTTTAAAGCAGGCGAGTTAAAAACCTTGATTTAAAGTATTTGTTTATAAGTTTTCTGAGAACCACAAAAAGAAAATTTTGCTTAAGTGAGATATTCTCACTTTCTCATTGGGAAAAAAATAATTCTTTCCTGCTGCTTTAAAAATTTTCTCCCTTTTTCTTTTTTTCAGTATCATTATTTTTTTCCTTTTGTATAAATGGTAATATATTATGTTTAAATTTTTGGTCGACGCTTTATTTCGTTCTCCCTCAGCAACTGGATGATACCCTGCAGTTCAACACACACTTCTGAATAAAAACTTAAACCCTTTTAAAAGTCCCTACGACATCAGATATCTCTTGATATTTGGGAGAATGCAAAAATAAAGGGGGGGTCTTGGGACTGTAAAATGAAAGGAAGTCCCCCTCCCCACCAAACTCCCACTGTATGGGGTTTTTCGCTCATCTAGCCCCCCCAAAGTCACTGTGCCCCCCCCCGGTGCCCCCCTCAATGATTACCTACTACGCCCATGATTAGTGATCTACCGCTGCAGGTTAGGTTGGCCGAAACCACCACCCGGGAGGGGAGTCACAAACCCCCCCGGGAAAACCCGGTCCCTTTTCCCGCTGGGGGGTAGGGGCTCGGGTTTTTAAAAAAGACCACCATCTGCTTTGCTCCGCCCGGGGATCGAACCCGGGCTTCTCGGTTGTGAGCCGAGCGTGCTCGTCAGGGGTCAATGCGCTATATTTGGGAAAAGGTCATTTAAAAAAGGGGGGAAAATTTCCCCGGTTATTTTTAAATTCCATTTTTTTTTTTTGGGGGAAAAAAAAACTATCTCCTTACAAAAACACGCACCTATTGTGGGCCAAGAAAAAAAAGTCTTTGTCTCTGAAAACGCCGCAAAAAACTCTCGTCCATTATTACCGACGGTTTATTTTTACGGCCTTGTAATGCATTAATTTTGTAGTAAAATTTTTTTTTCTTTACATCGTAAAAAAAAGTAAGCTGAAAGGCCTGTGGACCCCGCCCCCTTTTGGGGGTTTATGCACCCAAAAACATAGTTTTCCGGAAAAGGAAATGTAGGGACTTTTACTTCTATTTCCGTTTCTTTAGCTGTTGGGGTTTTCCCGTGCCTGTATTTTTTTTTTTGTGCAAAGAAATTTTTTTAAAAAAATTTAGATATGAGGTTAAGTTTTGGTTGGTTTTGGAGGCATTCATATTCTTAAACCCAAATGTGTGTAGGGTGTTTCCGGTGAGTTCAGAAGGGGGAAAAAAAACCTTTTCCCCCACTCCCAGGATTCATGGTTCTTAACCCCCCTGTGTGTCAGGGTGTGTCTTTGGGGAGGTCACTCTTTGTAGTAATCTTTTTCCCCACCCCTAAAAATTCATAAATTTTTAACACCACTGTGGGGCGGGTGTTTGTTTGGGGAGGTGACCCATTGTAAGCAAATCTTTTCCCCCCCTCCCAACTTATAATTCTTAAAAACCCCTGGGGTGTCAGGGGGTGTTTGGTGAGGTGAAACCCCTTGTAGCCCAAAACTTTTCCCCAAACCCCAAACATTCATAATCCCTTTAAAACCACGTTTGTCAGGGGTGTTTCGGTGATTTACTCTTTGAAGTAAATCTTTTCCACACTCTAGGCATTCATGATTTTTAACACCACGGTGTGGGCAGGGTGTGTCTGGGGGGGGTTTACTTTGTGTAAATCTTTTCCCCCACTCCCAAAAATTCATTTCTTACAACCACTGTTGTCAGGGGGGTTGTTTGGGAGTTTAAACCCCTTTTACAAATCTTTTTCCCCCACTCTAAACATTCATAATTCTTAACAACCCCTGTGTGTCAGGGTGTGTATGGGGAGGTTACCCATTGTAGCAAAACTTTTCCCCACTCTAAACATTCATAATTCTTAAAAAACCACTGTGTTTTTGGGTTTTTCGGTGAGTTGCTCTTTGAAATAAAACTTTTCCCCCACTCTAAATATTTTATAATTCTTAAAACCAAATGTGTGTCAAAGGGGGTGTCTGGTGAGTTCAAGGGAAAAAGGTTATTTTTAAAACCCTTTTTTCCCCCCACACTCTAAACAAATTTTCCCGACCGAAATAAAAACAAGGCCTGCCAGGGGCCGGATTCAGCAAACTTACCGCGATACCCTGTTTACGAGGTCGAAGTTACTAGACCGCTACGAGAATGGCAAAAAATGTTTCGGCACGATATTGTAAGCATCTAGTAGTCGAGGTCCTTGCCCTGGTAGCCACCAAAGGGGGGCCCTCGTGTCGCGCACGGGCCAAATCATTCCCCGCTTCCCATATGCGTGGGGGGCCCTTCCCACGTTTTTTTGTTTAAAAACCAATTTTTAAATTTAAATTTTTCGGGGGGAGTATTTTTTTTGGGAGGGGGAATTTTAAAGGAAGCAAAAAGAAAAAATTTAAACATTTTTTTGATGAACGAAAAAATAAAAAAAAGGGAAAAAAAAGGGAAACTAAAAGATAGAAAAGAGAAGAAAACTAATTAAAACCCAGACGCAAGAAAAAACACGTCAGGGAGTCCCTTTTAAAAAAGGGCCCTACTCCCGCCCACAACTGAACTAAACTGAACTTGTCCCCCCCCCTCCATAATTGTAGTAAAATGATGTCTCAAACTTATTTTCATTTTTGTGCATCATAAAGGTTCTTTTTGCCCCGCCTGTCACCGGGATCAGGTAATCTATTAAAAAAAATCATGATTTTTTGCTAAAAAACCCAAACAAAAAAAGTTTGATAATGTTTTCCGGGGTGTAAATTCTACACATATCCAATGACCCCTTCTTCTTCTTATTGTCAAGGATTTGGCACATTCCCTTTTTGGCATTAAAATCATCATCAATTTCTGTCAAGGAAAAAAAGTGAAAATTTTGGGCCCTACATTTTTGAAATTTTTTAACTTTACCGTGGGTTTTTTTTTGTTTTTTTGTTTAGAGGATAATGCCTCAGATCCATAGTGAATCTACCTTTTTGCAGCATTAGTGTTGGCCGAGCCCCCAACCCCGGGAGGGGGCTCAAAAACCCCCGCTAACCCCGGTACCCATTTAAATGCTGGGGTTTTTAGGGGCTCGGGTTTTAAGAAAGACCCCCTGGATTAAAGTATTTTTTTTACCCTTTTTACTGTTTATTTTTAAGGGCTGGGAAAAAGAGTGTGAAAGGGGAAACTATTTTTGGGACCTGGAACTGTCCGCCCAAGGGGAATTTTCGCCGACGTCGGGCCCCTGTTCCAATTTTTTTTGTCGGGGGTGTGTTTCCCATTTTTGGCGAAAAATTCTAGTTCTAGTTAGGGTTAAAGTTGGGTTTTTTTTATTTGGCTATTGACCAATTCAAAGGAAGGTTATGAACGGTCCTTACCCGTGGAAATGTCACCGGGGAAAATTTTTCCCCGTCGGCGAGTGTTTTCCCCCGTCGGCGAGAGTTTTTGGGTTGGGGTTTTTGGCGACATTTTCCCTAAACCGTCTATTGTGCTGTTTTAAAAACCCCAAAACACGATCGGGGGGTGGTTTTACTGAACGTTTTCGTTCTTATCAAAAAGGAAATTATAACACCTACAAAAGCCTCGGAAATTGGGATTATTCTAGTTTTTTGCCCTACTCCCCCTTTTCTCAGAAATCAGGCTTGGGGACCTGGGGGAATGCAGGATATTTGGCTGTGGTTAAAAAAAATATCATTGCAACCACATGTTTTTGAGTTAGGGGTGTTCAAAAAATTCCCTAGATTAGGGAAAAAAGTATTGGATTTCTTCTGAGTCCAGAGACGTGTGAACCTACGATCCTACAGAATTTATGACTGAATTGGGAAAAACCCCCCCCCAAACCCTCGCTAGGGGGTTGGGTTAGTTTTGGGGTTAGGCTAGGAAAATTTAAATTTTTGGTTAGTTTAATTAGATTTGGTTGGGTTTGTTTTGGTTGGGTTACTTGGGTTGGGTTTATGGGGGGGGTTTCAACCCCCCAGCTGGGTAGGAAAAATTTTGGCTACTTTTGGTTTTAATTTTGGTTTTTAAAATTTCTCTAGTAAAAGGGAAATTCCCCCAAATTTGGGGAAATTTTAAAGCCCCCCAAACCCAACTCTTAAAGTACTTTTTCCCGACGCATAGTTTTTTTCCCCCCTCCCAAAAAAACCCCGCATTCCCCCCAGGCCCCCCCAAATTTGGGTTTGGGGGAAGTAGGAGGTCTGGGCAAACACTAAAAATTTTACCAAAATTTATAACTCAAGGGGGATTTTGGGGGGGGCGAAAACCTCCCACTAGGTTAAAGGGTTTCGTGATCAAAGCCCCGGGTTTGGTTAGTTAACTAGCAGGGGGTTCTGCCCCCCCCCCGCCCCCCACAGTTGTCAGGAGAGTATTGGGTTATAATGGACGAGAAATTTCGCGGTTGCTACCAGCCGTTTCTACTTATTTTTCTGTATTATTTTTTTTTCGTATACTGTGGCCCGTTTTTAATCAAATTCCGGGGTAACCTTTAAAAATTTATACATATTTTTTGCATTTTTATAGCCCCCATTTTAACCCCCCCCTTTTTGGTTTGGTTAATTCGGGGGAGGTTTTTAAAATCCCGCCGGGGGCCGAGGGGAGGTTTTGGTTCAGTTTTGGTTTTAAAGGGAATAAAGGTCCCCGCAAAGGGGGGGTGCGAGCTTTGGGTCTCTGTATAATAATATTCTAGGGAGAAACGGATCCTCGGGGGGCTGGGGAATGCGGGGCGGGAATCACTTGTTTTTTCCCTACAATTCCGTTCTTCTTTTGTTTTCTGGACACTGCCCATTATTTCCTGGCCAAGTTTTTTGGCTTTTTTTTGAATGAATCATTGTTTTTCAAAGGGAAAAAGGGAAACCCTAGGTTTTTTTGACAAAAAAAAAAAAAAAAAATGGGTTTTCCAAATAAGAATTCTGAAAAAAACACTAAATTTGGCAAAGAAAAAAGTCCCGTGTCTAAAAAAATGACCGCCCCAGTCCTTGTTCATTTTTATCTTACTTTTAAATCGGGGGGGGGGGGGGGGAAAATAGTGATCACTAGTTTTTTTTTCTAGTTTTTTTACTAATCACTAGTTTTTTTTCGGGGGGGTCCCAGAGGGTAAAAAAAAACTAGTGATTTGGGCCCCGAAAAACAAAGGTCAGGGTTCTCTTAAACAG
>JACEEZ010013632.1:0-22500 GCA_016584305.1 Chionoecetes opilio
GAGGAAAAGAATGGGGGGAAAGAGAGAGAGAGAGAAGAGAGGGAGAGGAGGGGACAAAAGGAGAGAAGAGGGGGAGAGAGAGAGAGAGAGGAGAGAGAAGGAGAGAGGGGAAAAAGGGAGAGAGAGAGAGGGGAGGGGGGAGGGGAAAAGGGGAGAAAAAAAAAAGAGAGGGGAAGAGGGGAGGAGAGAAAAAAAAAAAGGGAATGAAAAAAAAGAAGAAAAAAGGGAGGAGGGGGAAGGAGAGGGAGGAGGAGAAGGGGGAAAAAGGGAGGAAAAGGGTAGGGAGAGGGAGAAAAAAAAGGGGGGAAAACCAGGAAGAATACAAATAAAGGAGAGAGAGGGGAGAGAGGGGAGAGAGGGAAAAGGGAGGAGGGAGGAGGAGAAAAGGAGAGGGAGAGGGAGAGGAGAGAGAGGACGAGAGAGAAGAGAGAGAGGAGGAGAGAGGAAGAGAGGAGAGAGAAGAAAAAAAATTATTTGGGAAAAAAAGGAATGAATACAAATTAAAGAGAGAGGAGAGAGAGAAAAAGGGGAGAGAGAGAGAGAGGAGAGAGAAAAGAAAAAGGAGAGAGAGAGAGAGAGAGGGAGAGAGGAAGAGAAAAGAAAAGATTTAGGAAAAAACGATATAAAAAAAAGGAAAAAAGAAAGAGAAGAAGAAAAAAACCCCATAATATATAAACGGGCAAATAACTTGACAAAAAAGACAAAACCCGGAAATATAAACACAAACAAACACACAAAAAACAAGCCGGACACACACACAACACACACACACACACACACACACACACACACACACACACACACACACACACACACACACACACAGGTAGTGGCATCTCGCATAAAGACCAAGTGCTAAGATATGCAAATGGGTCTATTTTTCCGTCTCATTAACCTTCTCGCTAACCCTTATTAACTTGAGCCGTGTGTGAGTGAGCGTGAAATGATAACTAATGTACCGATGACCTAATGAGCCTAACCACCTGCCTTGGGAGGGAGGGAAGTTAGTTAGGGTTGGGAGGGAGAGAAGGTAGGTAGGTAGGGTTGGGTAGGGAAGGGTTGGTAGGGAGGGTAGGGAAGGCTAGGGTAGGGTAGGGTAGGTAGGGAAGGGTTTTAGGGTAGGGTTGGGTTGGGTAGGGTAGGGTTTAGGGTAGGGTATGGTTGTTAGGTAGGTAGTGAGGGAAGGAAGGGAGGAAGGGTATGGTAGGGAGGTTAGTTGGGGTAGGAAAGGGAGGAAGGGAGGGAAGGTAGGGGAGGAGAGAAAAATTGAAAAGTGGTTGGTTTAATGGAAGGGAAATAGGGAGAGAAAAAGGAGGTAACATTTAGGGAGATAGAGGGAGGAAGAAGGTACAATTTGAGGAATATTTACATAGTTTGATAGGAGATAAGTTTGAAAAGAAAGAAGTAGGAGGAAAAAAGATAGCGTAGGGAAGTATGAAGTGTATACAGATGAAAAAAGGAGCTTAGATATTAGCTACGAGGGAGAAAAAGTATGGAAAAAGTAGGTTTGTGGCTATTAGAAGGGAAAAATGTACTGGAAAAAGTAGGTATATAGCTTTTGAGAAGAAGGAAATGATTAAAGAAGGAAAGGTAATAAAAAGGAAGAAAGAAAAATACATGAAAGGAAAGGAAGGAAGAAAGAAGAAGTAATTGAGGGAGAAAAGGAAAGAAGAGGAGAAGGAGTGTTTGTAGTGGAGAGAGAATGAGTTAAGGAAGGAGAAAGGGGAGAAGGCAAGAAAGATTAGAGAAAATGTGTTTACTTGTGTCGCAAAATCTATATCCGGCAAATTACTTCTACGGTGTATTAACTTTAAATACGTGGCCTCAAATACACCCTAATACCACCCTGTACCAACTTATAATGCCATGTAATTTGAGGTTAAAGGGGAAGGCAACTGTAATATAGTACGGTGGCATTATAGTCCTTACATTAACTAAATTACGACAACGGGAAAAATAATAATACAAATTCCTGTGAAATGAAATAATAATGATGATAATAATAATAGTAATATAAATAATAATGCTAATAATAATAAAATAGGGTAGAGTTATATTTATTACATTAACTAAATTACGACGAAAACAATAATAGTATTAATAATAGTTGTGAAATGAAATGATAATAATAATAATAATAATAATAATAATAATAATATACACTCCATCGTAATACCAACTTAACACACACACACGCACACATAATTTTACCTCGCAGTGTAGCCAGAACGAGAACAATACACGTACCTACCCTACCACATACCTTGGCCAGTCCTTTGTGATGTAAAAAAAAATTGTCACCTCATTTTTTTTTGCAATTTGCCAGTCCTTTGTCATTTGTCCAGTCCTTTGTGATGTAAAAATAAATAATTGTCCAAGCTCGCTTCGCTCGCTTGGACACCTATTTCAGCCGAAAACAGGTGTCATATAGGCTTGTAAAATGTTTCCACGAATTCTTCTTCTTCTTCTTCTTGTGACCGTTGTGGGCAAGAAAGATACAGGCGCAAAGGAAGAAATTTGGCGCAGAAATTTATATTGCGTCTCTTAACTCATTGTCCAAGCGAGCGAAGCGAGCTTTTAGCATTTATGCTAAAATTCGTAATATATTGTGCCTGGCGACATTAGTGCAGTGGCGAAAGTAGTGCATTAGTCAGTGGAAATAAAATGTGTTCGTAGCCTTCCACAACAACAGTGTCTGAGGCTCTGAGCATCGCCGCTCACCGATACCACCACCACCACCACCACACCACCACCATCACCACCACCACCACCACACCACCACCACACCACCACCACACCACCACCACCACCACCACCACCACCACCACCACCCCCACCACCATCACCACCCACCACCACCACCACCACCACCAACCACACCACCACCACCACCACCACCACCCACCACACACCATCACCACCCACCACCACCACCATTACTGTTAAGCCCCACGCCGCCCTACTCCCGAAGGTGGGAAGGAAATTGCGTGCGCGGCCTCAACGGAGGGTGTTGATATAGCTCCTATTTTAGCGGCCCCCCAACCCGCTACGGTTCTATCCAATCGGTCGCTGGTCGTGGCATGACAACTAACCCCGGCACCCCTACCTGAAGGTGCCGAGTTGGGCATAACTCCTGGGTACTGACGAGGTACACGGGCAGTGCACGCACGTCGGAGCTACGGGGAGTTTACCTCCCAGGCGGGTAAATGCCCCGGCAATTGCCGGGGGGGGCGACCCTCCCTGTCCCCCCTGAGGCCCCTAGCTTGCATAGTTGCCCCGGGGCCATCTATTAATCGCCCCCGCCCGTCATGCACTGTCAATCATATGGATACATCACCATCTGCTGCGTCACCTTCAGGAAGACCTGTATGTGGTACTCAAGAGGTCCTAAGATCCTGTTGCAGGTGTCTCGTAATGCCCCGGGGTCCCGGGGGGGAACCCAGGGGAAGCCTCCTGAAGGAGGTATCTAGTAGGGCGTCGTAGTAGCGTAGAGTTTAACTTCTGCCCCGAGCCCGCCACTAGTGTCTGGCCCCAGCGCCTAGTGGTTCCCCAAGGGCCCTGAAGAGAGGCCACAGGGGCAGGTAGTGTGGTAGGACATCGTGGCATCGTAGAGTTTTACCTGCCCCGTGGGGTGGGGCAAAGCTGGGCGACGGTGTCGGGTCGAGGCGCGGCGGAGTGCATCTCGGCCATCCTGCCGCACGCGCACCTCCGTCGGTATAACTCGCTCACTGCACTAAGACACAAGTCTCGTATAAGAGGTCACCGCGACGCAGGCCTGCGTGTGCACGCACTCGTCTCTAGATAGATTCTGTCTCCTTTCCTCTGTCCCAAGAGGCAGGCGAGGCGTGGGCTGGTGGTTACAGGTCAAAGGGTAACAGTGCTGACAGTTAATCATCTAATGTGTGAAGTGAGAGGTGTGAGGTGATCCTTGGTCGCTGGCAATTCTGCTGTATCAGCATCAGCTATTCCTTTATCTTCAGTTCTTGTTCCTTCTTCTCCTCTTCTCTCTTCTTATTCCTCGCTTTCTCTCTCCTTTACTCCTTCTCCCTATCCCCCTTCGTCGGGCGACGGGAGGTACCCTCAGCTGTGGTCAGCAAATCTGCAGGTGGCTGCTGCCCACCCCTTGCCGGCTTGATAAGGAAAAGTTGTATCAGCGAAAACCATCGTCGCTTCTCGCTTCCACTACCGTTATCAGAGATTCTCTCTCCTTCCCTTATTTATTCTATCCTTCTCTCCTTCCTTTCCTTCGCTTTCCTTCGGGCCCTCACAATTACCACCACCACCACCACCACCACCACCACCACCACACCATCACCACACCACCATCATCACAACCACCACCACCACCACACCACCACCACGACCATCACCACCACCACCACCACCATCACCACCACCACCACCACCACCATCACCACCACCACCACCATCACCACCACCACACCACCACCACTACCACACCACCACCACCACCACCACCACCACCATCACCACCACCATCACCATCACCACCACCACCATCACCACAACAACCACCATCACCACCACCACCACCACCACACCACCTCCACCACCACCACCACCACTGCCATCACCACACCATTTTTTTATAGAACTTTTTTTTTTTTTTTTTTTTTTTTTTTTTTTTTTTTTAAACTTTTTTCAAGAACAATTTAGCACTTTTCTTTTCTGTGTAAAAAGTAAAGAAAATCAAAGAAGGGGATGGTGAAGGTTAGGTTGGGTTATGTCAGGTTGTAATAGAAGTATTTTAAGCCGAGGGTATTTAAAAAGTTGACTATAGCCTGTGCGAGCTTGGACACGTTCCACATCTTTAGTGTGGACGTCTATTTCCTAGTAAACTTGACTCCTGGCGCCGCTGCCCGTGAGGTATATTACATAGCGTGGCAGCCAAGGTCAGAGCCAAGCCAATGTTGACCCCTCCAGCCACCTGTCTGAACACACCTGCTACACACCTTTTCTGTCCCACCTTTATCTGTCCTACCTTTACCTGTTCTCACCTTTATATTTTCTATTTTTTATGTTGGAGCCTAAATTTCTGTTCCACCTCTACCTGCTCCATCTTTACCTGTCACACCCTTACCGCTACTCTGTCTCACCTGCTACACACTTCACCTATAATACCTACCTAATATAATGACCTACTTTATACACACTTTACCTGTCTCGCCTGTCCCTATAGCGCTATTTTGTCCACTTGACTAACGTAACCCATATATAGCACACCGTCACTCTACCTGTTTCACCTAAATAACCTTGTATGTTCCCATGACTAACGCAAATTACCCTATGTCGAGTTACTCCTTACGCCTTAGAACACGAATTTGATCTTATTATCATACATGTGAGACGATAAACATGAATATTAACTCTAATATTTAGGTAGATATACTTAACACTTAAACCTCACGTCATCTGGGACACTAGGGGAGAGCGGGGCAGGTTGCATCGAGGGTAGGTTGCATCATTGCCTCTAACTCGCATTAACTTTTATTATTATTATGATTGTTGTAGTTGTAGTAGTAGTAGTTTATTGTAGTAGTAGTAGTAGTAGTAGTAGTATTAAGACGATGTACGTGTGATAACATGCGAGTTAGAGGCAATGATGCAACCTACCCTCGATGCAACCTGCCCCGCTCTCCTCTACCGAATGCATTGATGATACTAAAAACTAAATCCTTACTGTTACATATCGCTTTTACATGTCAAGTACTTAAATTACCTGGAGATAAATTTGTGTCAACTGCAAAAGTCTCGAAACGAACTCCTGCCCTCCTTCCAATCTTATCTTTATTATTATTTATCTATAGTCGTAATTTTCCTTGCAAGTTTTCGCTATCCTTCCTGTGATTCATAACGCGATTAAATTGGAAATAGCAGGTCTTTTTTTCATATTTAGAAACAAATATTCAATGTCAATTTAGAAACGCTTTTGGTACGAGTAAATTTTTCAATAATAATTTTCCCCCATCTCGCATCCTGCAGATCTACTAAATGGCCTGTGAAAATATAGAAATAAAAACTGTGGTTGTTATGAAACTGTAATTATCGAGGTAAATGTTTTTTGACGAACTGACTTTTGCGTATAGAGTTATTACCATTTGAGTAGAGTCACTTTTTATTATTTATTTGACATGAAAGAGGACTGCCCTAGGACTGAATAAATAACCCGTTGAAATAGAGGAAAATAATCATGAAATTAATGGGAGACTAAAAATGGGAGGACAAGGCAGGAAAAATCAACAAAATACCCCGCTGATATGGAGGAACAGAGTGGTAAAATTACTGGAAGAAAAAAATGGGAAGAAAAGGACCGAAAAAATAAGCAAAAAAGCTCACTTAAATGGGGTAAAAATAATGGTAAAATAAATATAATGGACACGAGTAAATATATTCTGGTTTTAATCATAAATAAACAATCGTTACTCAGGAAGCGGGGAATATAATAGCTCATAAGTCCTCTCTGGGGCCGTATTCATTAACCTGAGGAAGAGAATAGCTTATAAACTCTCTCTGGGGCCGTATTCATAAACCGGTTGTAAATTACGATCCTCTATTTTAAGTCTCCCTCGAGCTCGATACATAATCCGGATCCATTAATCTTCTATCACCGTTCCTAGTCATTAACACCTCCTTTACCTCCCCTCCCTCCCTCCCTCCCTCCCTTTCTCTCCAATAGGGTATTCAAATCATGTCTCAATATTGTCTCTCCCTACCTACCTATCTCTCCCTCTCTCTCTCTCTTTCTCTCCATAGTAATCTCTCCAATAGGGTATTTAAATCATCTCTCGATATTGTCCTTCCCTCCATCCTTCTTTCTCTACCTAACTACCTACCTTTACATACCTTCCTTCCTTCCTTCCTCCCTACCTATAACCTTCCCTACCTATATTCCTTCCTTCCTTCCTTCCTTCCTTCCTTCCTTCCTTCCTACCTACCTATAACCTTCCCTACCTATATTCCTTCCTTCCTACCTTCCTTCCTTCCTTCCTTCCTTCCTTCCTTCCTTCCTTCCTTCCTTCTTTCCTTCCTTTCTTTCTTCCTTCCTTCCTTCTTTCCTTCCTTCCTTCCTACCTACCTACCTACCTACCTACCTACCTACCTACCTACCTACCTACCTTCCTTCCTTCCTTCCTTCCTTCCTTCATTCATTCATTCATTCATTCATTCATTCATTCATTCATTCATTCATTCCTTCCTTCATTCATTCCTACCTACCTACCTACCTACCTACCTACCTACCTTCTTCCCTACCTATACTTCCTACCCATCCACCTACCTATTTACCTTTATTTCTTCCCTCCCTCCCTCTCCATTGCCTTGTGTAAATTATCTTCCCTATATTCCTTAATCACCTCTCTTATGTCCCTCTCCCTTCCCTCTCTCCCTCCCTCTCCCTCTCCCCTCTCTCTTTCCCTTCCCTCTCTCCCTCCCTCTCTCTTCCCTCTCTCCCTCGTCCCTCTCCCCTCCCTATCTTTCCTCTCTCTTTCCCTCTCTCCCGCTCAGGATTTACACCTCGCCTCCCCGCGGCCGACAGGTGATGAATAGAGTAATTAGGTATCGATGATGAAGCTCAGGTGGGGAAATAATGCAAGGGTTCCCGGATGATGGGTAGGACTGGACCACATGACGGGACTTAGAGTTTATTTCGCGTGTTTTTTGTTTTTATTTTTAGGGTGAAGGACTTAGTTTTTTATGACTATTTTTTATGAATGCTGAAAAAAGTGACAAATTTTCACGAACGTTGGAAAATTCTAACCATTTTTTATGAACGCTGAAAAAAAGTATGATTTTTTTTTACGAACGCTGAAAAAAGATTTTTTTTTTTTAATGTTCGCTGAAAAAAAAGTATTAGGAGTCTTTCAACTTGATATATAAATTCAAAAGTGGAAATAATTTGCTAAAATATTATTTATCTTTGAGAAAATGTACGATAGCAAATATGAATATTAATCACTTTGCTATTTCATCGACTTTTATATTTTTTATGAATATCAACCAAACACTAAAAAAACCGATAAGGCCTATTTTTTTTATGAATGATTTTTACGACAACATAAAATAAATATATGTCCAGTCACTTTGCTATTTCGGCGATTTGGATTCTTATATGCACATCCACCAAACACTGAAAAAAAATAATATGCCGCGTCTGTCAACATAGTAAATAATCTTAAACTAGGAAAGTATTATGCTAAAACGAGTAGTAATAGTAGTTTTTATTGTTTTGTAGTAGTTGTTTTTATTATTGGTGTGGTAGTAGTAGTTGTTTTTGTTGTTGTTGTAATGGTAATAGTAGTTGTTTTTATTGTTTTGATAGTAGTATAGTAGTAGTAGTTGTTTTTATTGTTGTTCTGGTAGTAGTAATTGTTTTTATTGTTGTTATGGTAGTAGTAGTTGTTTTTATTGTTTTGGTAGTAGTTATTTCTATTGTTGTTCTGGTAGTAATAGTTGTTTTTATTGTTGTTATGGTAATAGTAGTTGTTTTTATTGTTTTGATAGTAGTAGCTGTTTTTGTTGTTGTTATGGTAGTAGTAGTTGTTTTTATTGTTGTTATGGTAGTAGTAGTTGTTTTTATTGTTTTGGTAGTAGTTGTTTTTAATATTGTTATGGTAGTAGTTGTTTTTATTGTTTTGGTAGTAGTAGCTGTTTTTGTTGTTGTTATGGTAGTAGTAGTTGTTTTTGTTGTTGTTATGGTAGTAGTAGCTGTTTTTATTGTTGTTATGGTAGCAGTAGTTGTTTTTATTGTTTTGGTAGTAGTTGTTTTTAATGTTGTTATGGTAGTAGTTGTTTTTATTGTTTTGGTAGTAGTAGTTGTTATTGTTATGGTAGTAGTAGTTGTTATTGTTATGGTAGTAGTAGTTGTTTTTATTGTCTTGGTAGTAGTTGTTGTTGTTGTTATGGTAGTAGTAGTTGTTTTTATTGTCTTGGTAGTAGTTGTTGTTGTTGTTATGGTAGTAGTAGTTGTTTTTATTGTTGTTATGGTAGTAGTAGTTGTTTTTATTGTTTTGATAGTAGTATAGTAGTAGTAGCTGTTTTCGTTGTTGTTCTGGTAGTAGTAGTTGTTTTTATTGTTGTTCTGGTGGTAGTAGTTGTTTTTATTGTTGTTTTGGTAGTAGTAGTTGTTTTTATTGTTGTTCTGGTAGTAGTAGTTGTTTTTATTGTTGTTATGGTAGTAGTAGTTGTTTTTATTGTTTTGGTAGTAGTTGTTTTTATTGTTGTTATGGTAGTAGTAGTTGTTTTTATTGTTGTTCTGGTAGTAGTAGTTGTTTTTATTGTTGTTATGGTAGTAGTAGTTGTTTTTATTGTTTTGGTAGTAGTTGTTTTTATTGTTGTTATGGTAGTAGTAGTTGTTTTTATTGTTGTTCTGGTAGTAGTAGTTGTTTTTATTGTTGTTATGGTAGTAGTAGTTGTTTTTATTGTTTTGGTAGTAGTTGTTTCTATTGTTGTTCTGGTAGTAGTAGTTGTTTTCGTTGTTGTTATGGTAATAGTAGTTGTTGTTATTGTTGTTATGGTAGTAGTAGTTGTTTTTAATGTTGTTATGGTAATAGTAGTTGTTTTTATTGTTGTTATGGTAGTAGTAGTTGTTGTTGTTTTCTGTTGTTTTGGTTGCAACGACTTTCTTCTCCCTTGTTACACTGCACCGCAATATACACTAGGAGATAATAACTTTCTTCGTGTGTGTCTGAGCGTGTGTGTGTGTGTGTGTGTATGTGTGTGTGCAGGTGTGTGTGTGTGTGCATGTGTGTGTGTGTGTGTGTGTGTGTGTGTGTGTGTGTGTGCGTGTGTGTATGTGTGTGTGTGTGTGCGTGTGTGTGTGTGTGTGCATGTGTGTGTGTGTGTGCGTGTGTGTGTATGTGCATGTGTGTGTGTGTGTGTGTGTGTGTGTGTGTGTGTGTGTGTGTGTGTGTGTGTGTGTGTGTGTGTGTGCGTGTGTGTGTGTGCGTGCCGAGGAAGGTCTGCCGATCCCTTAATGCTGACGTTAATGCGAGGCTGGAAAATGTTGCGCCAAAACTCAGGTCATATATACAATTTTTTTTAGAATTATAATCTTTTGTGTTGAAACATAATGAAGTAAGAATCATTAACGATTTCCGCTCGACTGCCTCGCTGTACAATATTTTCAGACGCATTAAAGGAACTACCTTGAAGTGAAAGAATTAATGAGTATATATTATCCATAAAAAATGATATACCTTTGCTTTTTTATTTTTTTTTTTTCTCTCTCTCTCTCTCTCCTCTCTCTCTCTCTCTCCTCTCTCTCCTCTCTCTCTCCTCTCTCTCTCTTCCTCTCCTCTCCTCCTTCTCTCTCTCTCTCTCTCTCTCCTACACTAAATACATAAAAAAACAAAAAAGTAAGAAATAAACAATGTAAACAAAGAAATAAAATCATTCCAGCATAAACAAACTTCCTAAGTAACTTATGAAGCCAACTTTTTTTTCTTTCTCTTGTTTTTTATTGAGGCTCATAATAAAAAAAAATGCATAAACAACAATAAAATAAAAACAACAACAATAAAACTAATGCAAGAAACTCATTCAAGTACAGGATAAACAACTTCCGAAATAACTTATGAATCAAACTTCTTCTCTTTTTTTCTCTCTCTCTATTGCATTTTGTTGCTTATAATTTTTCTATTTGATTCTGGCAAGGAAAAGAAAGCATACTGAATAGCTACTTCGAGGCTGGAGAGAGAGAGAGAGAGAGAGAGAGAGAGAGAGAGAGAGAGAGAGAGCGAGAGAGAAGAGAGAGAGAGAGAGAGAGAGAGAGAGAGAGAGAGAGAGAGAGTGAGAGAGAGCGAGGATGAAGCGGATGTAAAAAAGAAGACATATTGAGGAAGAAGACAAAAATTTGAGAGGATATTGGGGCAGAGAAAGAAAAAATGGAAGTCTGTAATAGCGAAGAGGCCTGAAAAAGGAGCAAGATGAGGAAGAAGAGCAGGAGGAGGAGGAGGAGGAGGAAGGGGGTGAGGAGGAGGAGGAAGAATTAGAGTAGGAGGAGGGGATGGGGAAGAAGAAGAAATATAGGAGGAGGAGGAGGAGGAGGAGGAGGAGGAGGAGGACAAGCGAGTGAGATTAAGTGACAAGAAAGAATATACTGTTTCTAAAATATACTCAAGGTAAAGAATTTGTCCTCAGCAGAGAGAGAGAGAGAGAGAGAAGAGAGAGAGAGAGAGAAGAGAGAGAGAGCAAGATGAGAGAGAGAGAGAGAGAGAGAGAGAGAGAGAGAGAGAGAGAGAGAGAGAGAGCACCCTAGGGAAGAAAACACTGGAAGGAGGAGAGCGAACACGTGAGAAGAATGTGTGTGTGCGTGTGTGTGTGTGTGTACTGTGTGTGTGTGTGTGTGTGTGTGTGTGTGTGTGTGTGTGTGTGTAAACTGACAGCAGCTGCAATGTTGTGACTCCGGTGCAGTTATATTGTCAGCAACTTCTCTCCTCCTCCTTCTCCTCCTCCTCCTTCCTCCCCTCTCCTCCTCCTCCTCTTCCTCCTCCTATTCTTCTTCTCTCTTCTTCTTCTTCTTCATTCCCCTCCCTCCTCCATCCTCCTCCTCCTCCTCCTCCTCCTCCTCCTCCTCCTCCTCCTCCTCCTCCTCCTCCTCCCTCATTGGTTAGTGTTTCTGCCTGCTCTTTATTACCTGAAAAGTTTTGTTCCTCCCTTTAACTTTACGACCTTCTACTCTCTCTCTCTCTCTCTCTCTCTCTCCTCTCTCTCCTCTCTCTCTCTCTCTCTCTCTCTCTCTCTCTCTCTCTCTCTCTCTCTCTCTCTCTCGTCTCTCTCTCTCTCTCTCCTCTCTCTTCTCTCATCTCTCTCTCTCTCTCTCTCTCTCTCCTTCTTTTCTTTCCCCCTCTCCAATTTCTTTTTTATTCTCCTCCAATCTCCCTCCCATTTCCCTCTCTCCCCTTCTGGTTTATTCTCCTACATTAATTTATTTCTTCCCATGTGTTATTTCGTTCTTCTATGCTTCATCAGTCTTGTGTTCAGTCTCATAAATCTCTTGGATATAATATTTTTCTTTCCCTCGTATTTCCTGACCCAAATTTATTATACATGCTTAGTCAACTTTTCTCATTTTACTTTATACCTCGACTTTCTTCACTGTTACATAAGCTTAATACTATAAAATACACGTACGAACATAAGCTTGAAATGACATCAGCTTAAAACACGTTACATAAGTTTAAAATACTTTGAAATACACGTAAAAAACACGTTCTGAATCTCAAAATAACATTATATAATTTACGTACACAACGCTACCTTTTAAAACCCCACATCCTTTAAAAACGTTACAACGTTTTTCTTTCCAAAGTTATTTAAAAATGTACAAAAAAACATTACAAAAGTTTTTAAAGTGATATTTTTACATATGGCTTTATCACTTCACGTTCCCCTCGTAAGTAAAAACCCCCTACCACCCCCACACTTAAGACCCTCAAATTTCCCCCTTTTCCCCCCTTCCTTTTCCCCCCCCTTTCCCCTTTTTCCCCTTCCCCCCCTTTTCCCCTTTCCCCCTCTCTCTTCCCCTCCCTTCCCCTTGCCTCCCTATCCCTTAAGCGGAATATATGACGGCAATAATCCCCTCGGCTCCCCCCCTACCTCCCCTCGGCTCCCCTCGCCTCCCCTCGCCTCCCCTCGGTCCCCTCGCCCGGGTTCGTTTCCCCTTTCCCCCCCTCGGGCCCCCTTTGGCCCCCTTTCCCTCCCCTCTGCCTTTTCCCCTTTTTTCTCCCTTGGATTTTCCCCCCGGGCCTTTCCCCCCCCTCCCTTTTCTTCCCCCCGGGTTCCCCCCCATTGGGAAAATAAGGGGGAAAAAGGCTTTGCCTTTGGGACACGGTTTTCCCTTTTATTTGAAATTCCTAATTTTTAAAATTTTGGGGCAAAACCCGTTGGGTAATTGTTTTTTATTTTTAAACTAAGGGGTTTATTTGGACTTAGCTCTTGGTTTACTTATTGCCCTTTTTTGTGAGAATTTTCTAAGGGGGTTTTTGGGCTTGGGAAATCTTTTGTGTCTTAAGTTGCCCTTGTAAATGAGTATTTTAAGGGTGTTATTTGGATATTGACTCTTATGGTCCTTGTTTTTTGGACACTCTTGGGAGGGAATTTTTAAGGATGTTTTTAGACCCTTTTTCTTTGAAAACATTAGGATGGGTAGAAAAAATGTAAATGGGCCGGCTTTTTTTCCCGGGTACATAAAATTTGGCCCCGGTCTTTAGTCGCTTCAAAAAAAGTCCCCTTTATTTGGAAAATTTGATACTTTTTGGGGAAATTTAAAAACCCAAACTATTAAAAAAATAAATTTGAACAGTGTCTTTTTTTGGCAATAAAACTTTTTTGAGAAATTTAAAACCCCAAAATCGTAAAAAGTAAAGTGTCCATTATTTTTTTTGGCTTACTTTTAGTTACTTCCGAGACGGTTTGGACATGCCCCTCCTTAATATGTCATTTATTTGGGCATTAGACACTCTTGAGAAATGGACAAACCCACGCAGTAGTAATTTAAATGTCCAGCAGTTATTTGGCGTTACTTAAATAAACTCGGACATGCTCTTCGTGTTGGTGTTCACGCCTTTCTATTTCCAAGGTATGCAGCAGCGGGCAGCGTCAGGCGAGCGTTAAGTGTCCATAATCCCGCCGCCACTCAAGGCTCTGACACGCTCCGGCTGTAATACCCGCGGCACCTTTTTGTCAAGACGAGGCCGCGGCAGCCTTGAGTGAGATTAGAGAGTGGCGTGTGTGTGAGGGGGTTGGGTGGGGGGGGCTGTGTATGTGACTGTGTGGGGGGGGGGGCATGTGGGGGGCTGTGTGTGACTGTGTGTATATGTGTGTGTGTGTGTATATGTGTGTGTGTGTGTGTGTTTGTTGTGTGTGTGTGTTGTGTGTTTGTGTGTGTGTAGTGGTGTTGTTTGTGTGTGTGTGTGTGTGGTGTGTGTGTGTGGGTTGGTAAAGAAACAGTTAACACGTGTTATTTGGGGATTGTCACGAGAGCCCGGGAGGGAGAAAGTATTAGAGAGAGAGAGAGAGAGAGAGTATGAGAGAAAAAATGTATATACACAAAAATTAGTCGTTTCCCATTCTTAAAAACACAAACAAGGCCTAAAAAAGATGAAAAGCAATTTTTTTAAAGCAACTAAAGCAAAGAAAAAACGAAAAACAAAGGAAATAACCCCACTCTCAAAATTAGAATAAAAAGATAGATGAAAAACAATTAAAACCATTAACTTAATATTGAACATAACAGATTCACCACCACCACCACCACCACCACCACCACCACCACCACCACCACACGCACACTTTACCCATACTTCCACCCGCTGCTGAGGTGCAAATACGTGGTGACGCGGCGACAGTCAGGTAATCCAATGAAAGGCCGCGCCGGACGCTTAGCATTATGGTAAAGAGATTAGAGAGAGAGAGAGAGAGAGAGAGAGAGAGAGAGAGAGAGAGAGAGAGAGATGAAGGAGAGAGAGAGAGGAGAGCTGAGAGAGAGAGAGAAGAGTCCCTAACAAGTATCCCTGTTTCCCTGTCTCCTAGCCTTTATTTGAATTAGATATTACAGAAGAGACGTTTGTTAGAACTCTCGCTCTCTCTCCTCTCGTCTCTCTCTCTCTCTCTCTCTTCTTCTCTCTCCTCTCTGTTCTATCGCAGTTCTCTGGTCTCTCTCTCTCTCTCTCATCTGAAATAAATCTAGGCTAAAGTGCAACAACGTCACAACGGACCTAGCAAGATAAAATTCACAATGAACATAGCAAAATGGAAAGGAGAAGCGACAGGGGTATAAGAACGGAGTAAAGAGAGAGAGAGAGAGAGGAGAGAGAGAGAGAGAGAAGAGAAGAGAGAGAGAGAGAGAGTGAGTGATAGAGAGAAGAGAGGAGAAACACAAAAAAAAATTTTCGGCGAACGTGATAGTGAATTCAATGTTGAGCGAAAGTGATAGAAAAAAAGCAAACCAGATAAATTTTGACGCAAAGTGAATTGATTGACAGAGAGAGAGAGAGACAGGAGAGAGAGAGATAGAGAGAGAGGAGAGAGAGAGAGAGAGGAGAGAGAGAGAGAGAGAGAGAGTATAGAGAGCGAGAGGAGAGATGACTTTCCCCCCTCACATCTGTAGGTGATGGCATGCGTTTTATCATCGCTGAAATTCTTATGGATTATTAGGAAGGCGCCCAGGTTCATCCGTTAGTTCTCTCTCTCTCTCTCATCTCTCTCTTTCTCTCTCTCTCTCATCTATCTCGTGTTCTCTCTCTCTCTAAATAAATATTACTTTTTCGCAAATAGCATCCTAATTATTTCTCACACAGGCACCCTCACCCTCAAAAGTGCATTGTAAATGGATATACTTGTATTTTTGATAATTGTATCCGTATTTCCAATTATATAGCGACAAACAAAATTCGGAATTTCTGGCTTCTTGAAAATATTCCAAAATTACGGACGACTCAATGTCTTGTCTTTTGTTATTTTGCCGCAAAACTATGTATGCTCGTAAGAAAACTTATCTAAGTAACAAGATGTTCATCTGAGGTGTTCTACATGGGCTGCATAATACGGCCTGTCAAATCACCTCAGGTGGTCGCAGAAAATTGATATTTTTGTATAATGTACTAAAATGCTTTTTTTTCGTTATTTTACCAATCTCTTTTATTTTTTTTGCTTTTCGCCAATGATTACCCTTGATCCTACTTTTATTTACGTATACTATCCATGTGGCCACCTATCTGCCATGGTTTTTTTACGTTTATTGAAAAAAACGTGATTTAAAATCAAGGCAAAGTGTATCCCTTGAACTTTGCCATATTTTTTGGTTTATAATTAGATCTTGGCTAAAAATTGTTTCCTAGATCTTTCGGGCATGCTGAAGCCGAATATGGAGTCATTTTTTCAGTTACAATGATTAAAAGTGTTCCTATTTTTCAGTCCAGCCAATTCGACAATGACATGATACTTCCAGATATTCCTTTAAAATGCTGATAAGATTGAATAGCGCCGCGCTAGATTAATCTATGATAGCCCGTTGATCTACTTCGCTTTTCTTCTCAAGTCATGGTGCACCGTATCTGTCGCGAAGTTTTAACTTATTGTGAAAAACGTGAGTTTTTCTAAAAAAAAAAGATCAGCCCTTTCGAAAGTTTGCTCCAACATTTTTGTATACATAAATATATTTGCCTTTGAAAATGTATTCATGCTGCAGTCTTTTTCAGGCATGCTGAACACGAATCGTGGGTCGTTTTTCAGTTACATAATGCTTAAAATCCCTTTTCGTCCAATTCACAAATGACATGACATACTTCTCAGATATTCCTTAAAAACGACACGATTAGACAAACTTACTACAAGGATATAACTTTCGTAGGTCATTGCTAATTAATCATTACTTCAATACAACGATCAGTATATATTATATATCCAGATATGAAGTATTGTAATGGCTGAGTAAGATTACTGAGGTTTATTCTAAAGCTTTATTTGGCCTCTAGTCGACCTCAACCCTAGACTATGCGTTTCAGTTTTTGGTCTCCATATTACAAGATGGATATGCCTTGATTGAATCAGTGCAGAGAAGGATGACCAAATGATTCTGGATGGGAGCCTATGAAATTTACCCATTCGAGGAGACGTAAGAAGGGGCGATCTGCTAAAAGTTTGTAATGGATAAAGGGATACAATTAAAAGGCGATGTGGAAAAGTTCTTACGGCAGTAACCAGGTAACCAAGAAGTTCGGATTCAAGAAGCTGGAAAGCGTAGATTTAAAAAGAAAAAGAAAAAATGGTTTCACAAATATGGGTGGTATATTGACTGGAATGGACCAGTAGACAGGGTGTTGGTGCGGAGTCATTAGGGAGCTTTAAATAGAGGCTAGATATTCATGGATGGGGAGGAATAGATGGATGTGATGTGTTAGGGGGTAACATGAACTACCACCGTGTAGGTCTCACGGCCTCTTGAAGCTTCCTTATTTTTCTGATTCTTATGTTCTTACGTTCTCTCTTCCTTACTCTTCTTCCCTCCTTTATCTACCCCTTCTCTCTCCCTCCCTTTACGCTGCTTCTCTTCTCTATTCATATACTTCTCAAAAAAACAAAAGCGGTGTATCTTAGGATGAAACTTGATCTAAAGATTCGAAAACCTGTACGAGGGAGAAAATCGATACGTGTTCCGTGCGTGTTTTCGAAGCTTGGCCGAGGTCATAAGAGTTGCCTTCCGTGTTAGGTCACCGCCTCCTCTCTCCTCCTTCCTCCTCCTCCTGCTTCACTCCTCCTCCTACCTTCCGCCTCCGCCTCCTCCTCCTCCTTCCTCCGCCTCCTCCTCCTCCTCTCCTCCTCCTCCTCCTCCTCCTCCTCCTCCTCCTCCTCCTCCGCCTCCTCCTCCTCCTCCTCTTCTTCTTCGCCCTGTATGATTTATTTCGTTTTATGACCTTTTTATGATTCCTGTTTGTATGCTCTCCTCCCTCTCTCTCTCTCTCTCCTCCTTCGATTCTCTCTCCCAATTCTCTCTTCTCATCTCTCTCTCTCCTCCCTCTCGTCATCTCCGTTCTTCTTTCCCTCTTCTTCTCTTCTCTGCTCTCGGTCTCTCTTCTCATCCTCTCTCTCTCTCTCTCTCTCTCTCATCCTCTCAATCTCTCTCTCCATCCTCTCTCTGCTCTCTCTTGCCCGTCTAGTTCTCTTCCTCTGACTCTTCGTCTTTCTCCCTCGTCTCATCTCTCTCCTCTTCTCTCTCGTCCTCTCATCTTCTCTCTCCTCTCGATCTCACACACACCACACCACACAACACACACGACACAGTGGCACACACACCACACACACACACACACACCACACACACACACCACACACACACACACACACACACACACACACACAACACACACACACCACACCCCACACACACAACACACACAACACACACACGACACACACACACACACACACACACACACTCATATACAAATATATTTTCGACTAGATTTCAGTTTCCCTTTCATGTCCCTCTGGTTGCTTTCCTTCCTTCCTTGTAATGTCTCGCTTAACTGAACTCTTTTTGTATATTTCTTTCTTCTTTTATATATATTTTTTTCTTCTTCTTTGTCTGCTTCTTGAAGAATATCATCTTTTTCTTCTTTTCTTCTTTCTCTGTATCTCGCTCGATTTCCTTTGGTGCTTGCGGAAACATTTTGCATTTTTCTTCTTCAACTTGAAATATAAAAGAAAAAACGTATGTATTTCTTCCCTTTGTTCTTCGTTGAAATTGTTCTTTTTATTTTATATATTTCTATTTTTATTTTTTTCTTTTTACCTTATTTCATGCAATTCTGGGAGTTTTATGAATTACATTTTTTATTTTACTTTTCAATTTGTTTCTGCTGTCCTTCCCTTACATTCCAAATTTTTCCATTTATCCTTCTATAATAATATAAGCGAAAGTGTGTCTGTCTGTCTGTCTGTCTGTCTGTGTGTGTGGTATAGGTGCCGCCCCCTGTGGCGGAATCCCCTCATCTGGACAGTTTGAACCGGCAGTTGGAGCCGGGAAAGGTTTTAAGCCCACTTGTGATATGAATCCGATCACTGTTATTTTTATTTTTTTATAGCAGCTATTAGCGCAATTGTGAGAAAAAAAAGTGGGTTTCGAGAATTGAGGAACCTGATGTTAGGGTGATGGTGTATGGTTGAGTTGAATGGGTGGCGGTTGATGGTACTGGGTGGTGGGGTTGATGGGTGGTGATGGGTGGGGGGTGGATTGTTGGGTGTGATGGGTGAGGGGTGAGGGAAATAGTGTTGTGGGGTGATGGATAATGGTAGTGCAAATGGGTGGGGTGATGGCGGTATGGGTGTGGGGGTGATGGGTGAGAATGGTGGGGGTGATGAGTGAGTGAATGGGTGGGGGTGATGAGTTTGGGTTGATGCGGTGATGGGTGTAGGGACGAGGTGGTGGGTGATGGGTAAGTGGGTCCGTGAAGGGTGGGGTGTGGGTAATGGGTGTGGGGTGATGGGTGAGTGAATGGGTTGGGGGGTGATGGGTTGAGGAATAGGTGTGGGTGATGGTAATGGGTTGAGTGAATGGGTGTGTGGTATGGTAATGGTGAGTGAATGGGTTGTGGGGTGGATGATAATGGGGGTGAGTGAATGGGTTGGGGGGTTATGTGAATGGGTGGACGGTTACTACATACATTTTCTACATCCATGATTTCAGGAAAGTTAGAAGGGGCTATCTGGAGAGTCTGTGTTTGGTGGGCCGAAGGCCCACCAATAGCCCTCCGCAGGAGCTAGCCAAAAAGTCCGCCCGAGGGGCTGCTTTGCGGCTAGTTTATAATATTTGTCTAATTTTATCATATTTTGCTACACTGCAATTTTTCCTTTAGTTAATCATTTCTTTTTTTCATTTCATGCCTTTTCATTTCTTTTTGGTCCATTATTTCATTTTAATCTTCTAGATGATTATTTCTTTGGTTTCCAGCTCACATTTTTGTTTCCCTTTCTTCCCTTCCTCAATTTCTGATTTAATTGTTTTCCATTTATATTCTATTTCCTTTTTTTCCTTCTTAAATGTTTCTTTTATTACTGATAGGAGGAGAAGGAGGAGGAGGAGGAGGAGGAGGAGGAGGATCTTGACTTACCTCTACCTACCTCTTGAGACCTTCCTTCCTCTTTCCTTCCTTCCCTCCTTCCCTAAATCCATCCTTTCACTCTCTCCTTCCCTTCCTCCCTTCCTTCCTTCCTTCCTTCCTTCCTTCCTTCCTTCCTTCCTTCCTCCTCTCCCTCCCTCCCTTCCTTCCTTCCTTCCTCCTTCCTTCCTTCCTTCCTCCCTTCCTTCCTTCTTCCTCCTTCCTTCCTTCCTTCCTTCCTTTTCTTCACTTCCTTCCTTCTTCCTTCCTCCTTCCTTTCTTCCTTCCTTCCTTCCTTCCTTCCTCCCTTCCTTTCCTTCTTTCCTTCCTTCCCTCCTTTCCTTTCCTTCGCAGATCAATTTTTCTCATGCTTCCTCTTTCAACATTTAATCTCTCCCTCTCTCTCGTCTCTCTCTCTGCTCTCTCTCGTCCTCTCCTCTCCTCTCCTCCTTCTCTCTCTCCCTCTCTCCCTCTCTCCCTCCTCTCTCTCTCATCTCTCTCTCCATCTAGTCTCTCATCTCTCTCTCTCTCCTCTCTCTTCTCCCTCTCTCTCTCCTGCTCTCCTATTCTGTCTCTCTCTCTCTCCTCTCGCTCTCTCTCTCCATTCTCCTGATTACCACGGATTTATTTTTTTCATTTCCTTGTTATATTTCTCTTTTCTTTATCTCTTTGTTCTCTTCGTCTTTTCCTTCTCCTCGCACTTCCTCCTTTCTCTGTTTCTTCGGCCCCTTCCCCCTCCTTCATTATCTGCCATTTCCTTACTCAGACATTGCTTGTCGTCAGAAGAAATTAGGATAAACACTCTCCTCCTCCGCCGCCGCTTCCTCTCCTCCTCCTCCTCCTCCCCTCCTCCTCCTCCTCTCCTCCTCCTCCTCATCCTCCTCCTCTCTCCTCCTCCTCCTCTTCCTCCTCCTTCTTCTTCCCATGCGTGAGCCAATGTCTGAAATGTATAACACGGTGAAACAGGAAGACAACAATCTAATAAACAACAGACCACACATACACCCACTCTACACACACACACACACATCACACCACACACACACCACTACACCCACACCCGCACACATTCACATCCACACACCACCCACACACACACACACACACATTCACACCACACACAATAGGGCACCACACACACTAGCTACACACACACACAACACCACACACATTTCTACACACACACACCCTCAATGCACACAACACCTTTGCCGTACCTCTGTGTGTGTGGTGTGTGTGTGTGTGTGTGTGTGTGGGTGTGTGTGTTTTGAAGATGTTGTAGAAGTGGTAATGAGAGGAGAAGAGAGAGAGAGAGAGAGAGGATAGAGGAGAGAGAGAGAGAGCGAGAGAGAGAGAGAGAGGAGGATAGAGAGAGGAGAGAGAGGTGTAATTGTTTTTTCACAGGTGAAAATAAAAAAATGTGGTACAGCAGATCGCACGTAAACAGGTAGGGAGGGAGAGTCCACCTTCTAACACGCACCACACACACACCACACACACACACACACCACACACACACACACACCACAACACACACACACACACACACCACACACCACACACACCACACACACACAGCAACACACACACACCCTACACACCACACACACACACATACACACACACACACATCACACACAGCTCAACATGCCCAAATACAGTAGGATCACGGAGGAACCTTGTTTGAGGGGAAAGATAGCCTTGACTGACCTGAAGGAACAGCCCGAGGGGAAAGAACAAAAGAACGAAAACTTGGAGATGTACAATAGGGGAAGGAAGAGGGAAGAGAAGGAAGAGAAGGTGAAGAGAGGGGAGAAGAGATGGGAAAAGAGGGACGAGATCTGAAGAAAACGGGGCAAGAGAGGGGAGAAGATAGGGGACAAGAGGGAAGGAGGACAATCTGATAAAGGTTTGAAATAAGATAATGAGAAAAATGTGAGGAGAATGAGCTAGATAGGAAGAGAAGAGAGAGTAGAGGAGGAGAGAGAGAGCGAGAGAGAAGAAGAGACGAGAGAGAGAGTAGAGAGAGAGAGAGAGAGATAGTAGCAGAGTAGTAGGAAATGAAGGAATTTAGAGAGAGAGAGAGGAACAGGCGGAATTTTTGAGAGAGAGAGAGTAGAGAGATAGAGAGGTAGCAGATCAGTCATAGAGCCAGATAGAGTAAGCTACATCGATAGTCCAGAGAGATAGAGATTGTCATGTTGCATAAGAGAGAGAGAGAGAGACTAGAAAAAGACGGAATTTAGAGACAGATGACGAGGAAAGAACTGAATTTTCAGAGAGAGAGAGAACAGGAAAACGGATGTTTGAGAGAGAGAGGAGAGAGAGAGAGTGACGAGATGAGCAGAGAGGAGAGAGAGAGAGAGAGAGAGAGTGAGGAGAGAGGAGAGAGAGAGAGAAGGTGTATGCAGGCATTTGCTAAAATAAAGTATTTGTTGGGAGTAAATGGAGATGGATTTTAAAGCTTTAACCACACATAAATAGAAATTTTATCGAAAATGTGAGTCAACCGAAAGGAAGAGGAGGAAGTAGGACGCAAAGGAGGCGAGGTCGGCGGAGGTCGGAGGAGGAGAGGAGGTTGCACAGGAGGATTGATGGGAGAGAGGAAGAGGAAGACGAAGAGGTATAGAGTGATGAGGGTGAACGGACGAGGAACCGAGGAGCAGGAGGACGAATGAAGGAGCAACGGAGCGAGGACGAGGAGCAGAGGAGGATGAAAAGATGAGGAGGCGGACAATGGAAGAGGGTATCGACGAGTAGAGAGGCGACGGAGGAGGAAACAGAAGTGGAGGGAGGAGTAAGCGGAAGAGGTCTAGGAGGAGGAGGCATAGAGGGATGTGGGCACGAACAAATGTCGTAAATGCAGACGACGCGGCTTTATAAA
>JACEEZ010013632.1:30000-70000 GCA_016584305.1 Chionoecetes opilio
AAGAGAAAAAATTGGCAAGGAATCCAAATCACACCCGAAAAGGTTCTTCAATACGTCGAAGTAATAAAAACGGTCAAACAAGTATTGGGCCACTGAAAGAGATACAATAAACATCTTTGGTAAATGATAATAAGAGCATGGCATTCGTACTCAATGAATACTTTAATGCGGTATTTTAAATTAATAAAGAGAGACGAAGCTCCATTACCAGAACCAGTACACATGTATGGGGCTGGACTCGAAAGGGATAGACTAAGGTATGGAGAGATAACAGTAACGAACTATCAAAAGTATTTGCAGAAACTTGAACCGCCAAGCAAAATCCGTTGGGGGTGGCGAAATTCCATCGCCGCGACTACTTCGCGAATGTCAGTCACTTTCGCTCCAATTAAAGATTATTCCTCAATAAATCAGTATTGGACAAAAATGTTCTATATTGGACATTAGCAAATTTTACAAACAACAACACCGATACTCGTCAAGAAAGGTCTAAGTCCTCGCAATAATTTATATCGCCCAATTAGTCTAACGTCCGTGATTGTTAACTATTGAGAAAAATATTGCGGGATAAAATAGGGTCCTTTTTCCTCGATGAAAATAACCTCTATAACTAAACTCCCACAGGGATTTCGAAATAAAGATCCTGCTTAACAAACTACTCTACTACTCTATTTTTTCTGTAACTGTCATGTAATCAAACTGGGACGCTAAATACCTGATTAATATACCTTGATTTTCAGAAAGCCTTCGATACAGTTCCCCATAAGCGACTTGTGACCAAGCTAAAGGCACATGGCTTTAGGAGAGCAATTATGGTTCAATGGATTGGCGATTGGCTTTCAAATCGGCAAACAACGGGTATAATAAATGGTGAGGCAATCTGATTTGGTTAGATGTTACTAGTGGGGTGCCCTCAGTCAGGGCTCGTCTTTTGGTCCTATCTCTTTTTCTGATATATATCAATGACTCTGGACTGCGGACTTTGTATCTTAAAATATCGAAATTTGCAGATGACAACCAAATTAGGTGGTAAGCATATACTAGAGAAAACTGCGAACTCCATTACAAAGTGATCTCGACAAACTCTCAAGATTGAGTGATAAATGGCTATTAAAATTAAATTCCGATATCGTAAATTACTGCATATAGGCCTGAACGTAACCTCAAATGTAACTATCAAATGCAAAATATATCGTTAATTCAGTACAGCAGAACAAGAATTTAGGTGTCATCATCAGTAACGATCTTAAAACCATCGCATTGTCTAGCTTCCAGTAAAAGCGAATATGATGTGGGCTTCATTAAACGCAAAACATTGAAACATAAAACTCCGAAAGTAATGACTACCGATTATACACTCCTGGGTTTAGGCCGCCAACTTAGAATATGCCCGTGTCAATTCTGGTCACGCCTGTTTCGTAAGATGAAGGCCAAATTGGAATCAGTGCAAGAAGAGCACCAACAAATTCCATTCCATCTCTGTCGAAATTCATCTTATTGCAAGAGAGACCTGTTTGCGGAAACTTAATATGATTTTCTTAAAGGCTCGTAGAATCCGTGGGGGACTGATAGAAAACCTTTAAGAGCCTAAAAGGATTTGATGTCATTAATCAAGAGAACCTATTCGAGCTTTCTCCTCAAGTGACAACAGAAATAATGGTTTAAAACTAACGGTCAAGTTGCATCACAAGATCTCCGTAAATTATTATGAGATGTTAGAGTTTGTTTGAACGATGGAACAAGTTAACAGTCAATGTTGGTCGAAGCCAAACACAATACTACATTGTAAAAACAGACTTGACGCGCAACTGTAAAGGTAAATGGTTATTGATAGTGGCCCTGGAATTCGTATCTAGGCCCCGTACGAGTGATTGTATGGTAGTGGTAGTTGTAGTTAGTATTTCATTATCCTATCTTCTTCACGATACGTACCTTCATTTCCGGACCCTGCTTTCGGGACATGGTATCCTTTTCCAATCTGTTTTCTTACATATTTGATAGTTAGTAGTATGTATTTCAGCAGAGGCCCTCGCTATGACGCTAGGTCCCTGTGTCTGTTATTCCTCTGTAATCCTATGTCATACCCTCCTCTTCCTCCTCCTCCTCCTCCTCATCCTCCTTCTCCTCCACCTCCTCCTCTTCATCATCTTCCTCTTCTTTATTGTTCATATCATTACCTTAAGTTTTGTTCATATTGCTTCGTTTGTGTGTTTCATTTCATAAATTTACTTTGTTTTTATCCTTACTATTATTTATTTTATTTTGTACTTATGTTTTGTTTAATATTGTATCCTTTTTCCCTATATCTCGGTTTCTCTTTGATGTTTTTTGTCTTTCTCTGTTCTTTTATTTTTCTTCCTTCCTGCATTCTTTCTCTCTTCTTTCTCCTTTTCTTTTCTATTGCTCTATTTTCCATTTCTCTTAATCTCTCATTTCTGTGCACTCATTTCCTTACTTCTCAAAGCACTTTTTTTCTTTTGTTTTCATCCTTGTAATATCCTGCATCTTCCTTCATCCTTCCTTCCTTCCCTCCATCCTTTTATCCTTCCCTTCCTAAGATTAAGACAAAGATTATTCCTATTATCCTTACAATCAAGTTTTTACCCTTCAAATTGACCATTTTCCTTCTCCTCCTCCTTTGACCTCCTACCTTCCCTCCTTTCCCTTCTCCTCATCCTCCAAAAATTATCATCTTATCTCTCTTCCTTCCTTCCTTCTCTCCTCCTCTCCAGTCTTCTCCTCATCCTCCAAAAATTATTATCCTATCTCCCTTCCTTCCCTTCATCCTTCTCTCCTCCCCTCCTATCCTCTCTTCTCACCCAAAATTATTATCTGATTCTTACATGTAACTTTTATTTTCCTCCTCGACATTTCTTCATTTTGTATCCACCATAACACTCGTCTTCCTTTCTTCCTTCCTTCCTTCCTTCCTTCCTTCCTTCCTTCCGTCCTTCCTTCCCTCCTTCCTTCCTTCCTTCCTTCTTTCCTTCCTTCCTTCCTTCCTTCCCTCCTTCCTTCCCTCCTTCCTTCCTTTCTTCCTATTTCTCCTCTTCCACTGACTTTGCTCTTCTTTCTCTCCTCTCCTTTCCTTCCTTCATCCATTCCTTCTCTCCTTCCCACTCTCCTTCCTTTCCTTTCTCTTGCTATCCCCTTCCTCTAGCTTTACTCCTCCCTCCCTCCACTTCTTCTCTTCATCACTCCATTAATTCTTTCTCTTCCTCCATCCTTCCTTTCCTCTGGCTTGACTCTTCCTTCTCTCCACTTCTCACTCTTCCTCCCTTCCTCCCTCTCTCCTTCTCTCCTTCTCTCCCTCAGAAACACAAAGAAATCAACGTTTACTGAGTGTTTTGGAGGAGACGAAGTGTTTGATTTTTTCGATTCCCTGCGGAGATACATTTTTACTTGTATCACTTAGCAGAACTCTCTCTCTCTCTCTCTCTCTCTCTCTCTCCTCTCTTCTCAGGATCTTCACTCTAACTCTCTCTCTCTCTCCTTCTCTCTCTCTCTCGTCTCTCCCTCTCTCTCCTCTCTCTCTCTTCTCTCTTCTCTCGCTCTTCTCTTCGCGTCTCTCATTCTCTTCTCTCTTCTCTCCTCTCTCCTCTCATCTTTGCGTAAATATTTAATAAAGAAGACAGGAATAAAAACGAATAATAATGTTCAAACGGAAAAGAAGAGGAAACAGCAGGAATGGATGAAACATAAATAAGGAAGGAAGAAGAGAAGAGAAAGAGAATTAGGGAAGAAAGAATATGTTGAATAGGAAAAGAAGAGGAGGAAAGGATGAAAGAGAAAGTATAGGTGAAGAAAAATAAATTAAGAAGAAACGGAGAAGGAGGAAGAAAGTAGAGATGAAGAAAAGAAATTAAGAAGAAGAGGAGGAGGAAGAAGACAGTATAGGTGAAGAAAAGGAAATAAGAAGAAAAGGAAAAAACCAGGATAGGTGTTGTTTATTTAAAGGGAAAGTAAAGACGAAGGAAATAAATTAAGTAGGAAAGGAGAAGTCAGAATATCAATTAACTGGAGAAGGAGAAGGATAGGTGTTGTGTGTGCCAGAAAAAGAAAAGTGACAGAGATGGGCCAGATGGAGATGCGATGGGTGGGATGAACAAAGTGTGGGCGTGAGGACGTTAGTTTAGGGGACTAGAAGGCGTGGGCGTGAAGGGAGAGAGGGTGATGATATTGGGCGCGTGTTGGGGGGGGGAGGAAGGGGGAAGGAGGGAGGTGGAAAAAAAGGGTGGTTGGATGAATCTTTGGCAACACGAACGAACAGAACTCAGACGACGACATGCATACCACAACCCCTGATATTAGTAGAGAGAGAGAGAGAGAGAGAGATAGAGAAGAGAGAGAGAAGAGGGGGGGGGGGGAAGGGGGGGGGTGGAAAAAGAGATAGAGAGAGAAGAGAGAGGAGAGAGAGAAGGGAGAGAGAGAAGAGAAGAGAGAGAGAGAGAGAGAGATAGAGAGAGAGAGAGAGAGAGAGAGATGAGGAGAGAGAGAGAAGACGAGAGAGAAAAGAAGAGGAGGAGAGAGAGAAGAGAAGAGAGCCCAGAGAAGAAAAGAAAGAGAGAGAGAGAGAGAAACGAGACAGAGAAAGGAGGAGAGAAGAAGGGGAAAAGGGGAGAGAGGGAGAGAGAGAGAGAGAGTAGAGAGAAGAGAGAAAGAGAGAAGAGAGAGAGAAAGAAGAGAGAGGGTAAGAGGGAAGAGGGAGAGGACGAAAACGGGTAGAGAGAGAGCCACCATAGAGAAAAATGAAGAGAAGAGAGGGAAGAGAGAGGAAGGAGAATGCCCCCCCCCCCAAAAAAAAAAAAACCAGGGGCAGAATGAGAAGACAAAGAGGGACTAATTTAGTTATAAAAAAAAAGGAACAACACCACACACACCACACACACACACCACACACACACACACACAAAACACACACACACACCCACACACACACCACACACACACACCCAAAACACAGACTCGAAAAAAAAAAAAGAAAAAAAAACCAAAAGGGAAAAACAAAAAAAATGAATACTTTAAAAGTACAAACAACACACACACAACCACACACACACACACACAAACACACACCCCAACACCACACACACACACACCCCACAAACCCCCACACCAACACACCACACACACACACACACACCACACACACACACACAACACACCAACCTCCCCTATATCTTCAAAACGTCACCCAAAGACAGACAGAATAGACCCCAAATAATCTTAATTAACCCCCACTAACACCCTGGAGAGAGAGAGAAAGAGGAGAGAGAAGAGAGGGGAAAAGGGGAGAGAGGAGAGAGAGATAGAGAGAAGAGAGAGAGAGAGAGAGAGAGAGAGAAGAGAGAGAGAGAGAAACCTGGCGCCAAAGGAATGATGTTCAGGTCAGAATCTTGAGAGGCAAAAAAAAAAAGATGAAAGTTATGTGAAAAAATTTTTTTAAAAAGGAAAAAAAAAAAAGGGGGAGAGAGAGGAAGGAGAGAGAGAGAGAGAAAGAGGAGAGAGAAAGAGGGAAAAGGAGGGGGAAGAGAGAAAGAGAGAGAGAGGGGGGGGAGAGAGAGAGGGAGAGAGGAGAGGGGAGAGAGAGAGGAGAGAGAGAGAGGAGAGAGAGAGAGAGAGAGAGAGGGTAAGGGGGGGGGGGGTTTTTTCACCAAGACACACACACCGACACACCTTGACTTGTATATCCCAATCAATACTGAGGCAGGGACGCTCTTCTTCCTCCTCCTCCTCCTCCTCCTCCTCCTCCTCCTCCTTCCACTTGTTACTGAGTCTTTTCCTTTTTCCTCTGTCCACTTTTTCTAGTCTTGGTTATTTTTTTCTTTTTCTTTGCCCTCTTTCTAATTGTATCCTCTTTTTATCTCCTCCTCCTCCTCCCCCCTCCCTCCTCCTCCTCCTCCTCCTCCTCCTGCCTTTCCTTTTCTCCATGTATTACAATTTCTTTTTAATTTCTTTGATATTCTCTTGCTCTTTTTTATCATATTTTTCTATCCCTCTTCTTCGTCCTCGTCCTTTGACATTTTTTTCTCTATTTTTCTCTTTCATTTCTAGTTTATATAATTTTCTATATCATTTCTTTATTTCTGATCGTTATTTCGTCTCCTCCTCCTCCTCCTCCTCCTCCTCCTCCTCCTCCTCCTCCCTGGTTTCGGATCACTTGATAAAGCCTCCGGTATCATGTTGCTCGTAAGGGTGAGATTTGCGTTCAGTCCAGTGGAATCTCAACTTTAAAAAGATGAGGAGGAGGGAGGGGAAGAGGAAGGGAGGAAGGGAGGAAGGAGGGAGGGAGGAGGAGGAGGATATGAGGGAAGGAAGGGGAGAGAGAGGGAAGGAGGAGGGCGAGGAAAGGGGGATGAGGAGGAGGGAAGGGAGAGAGAGAGGATGAGGAGGAGGGAAGGGATAGAGAGAGGATGAGGAGGAGGGAAGGGGAGGAGATGAGAGGGGAAGGAGTAGGGCGGGGAAGGGGAGGAGATGAGAGGAGATGAGGGGGAGCGGAAGGGGAGGAGGGGAAAGAGGGGGGAAGGGGGGAAGGCAGTGCTTGATGGAGTAATACATATTTGATTGAAAGGCTGATTTTTCCTTTCTGATTTTTCCTTCATTCATTTTACAATTTGAAACAATGAAAATATTGAGTGAATTGAATATGTTAACAAGTGAGATTCTTTTTTATGTTGAATTTTTATACTAATATTCTCATCACTTTTACATCTTCATTTATTTTCAAGTTTCTCTTCTAGTTTTTTTTTGCTTTTTTGAGTGAATGAATATTTTAAAAAAGTGAGATTCTTTTTAATATGAGTTTTTGAACAAATATTCTCATCACTTTTACATTACATATTTATTTTCAAGTTCCTCTTTTTTTGAGTGAATTAATATTTTAAAAAGTGAGAATTTTTGTATAGGATTTTTTATACTAATATTCTCATCCCTTTTACATCTTCATTTATTTTCAAGTTTCTCTTCGTCTTTTTTTTATCTTTTTTTTTAAGTGAAAGAATGTATAAAAATAATCAGATTTTTTCATATTTGATTATTTTTTTTCTTTTTTCATCACCTACATTTTCATTTATTTTCAAGTTGTTCCTCGTATTTTTGTTTTGTTTGTTTTGATTGAATGAATATAAAGAAGTGAGGTTCTTATATATTTAGATTTTTTTAACAAATATTTTTTCATCACTTTTATATTTTCATTTATTTTCATAAGTTACTCTTCATGGGTTTTTGTTTTGAGTAAATAAATATAAAAAAAAGTCAATTTTTTTTATATATTGATTTTTTAGTACAAATATTTTCCTCACCTTCACATTTCATATATGTTCACGTTGCTCTTTGCTTTTTTTCCTCATTATTATCAATTTCTGTATAAAAATTCCAGCAAGTGAAAGAAATGCATTCCCATTCCCTGGTGAAATTACCTCCGAGCTGTAATTGGATTCGATATTCTCTACTTTTTTCAATGTCTTTATTTCTCTTATTCGTTTTCTTATTTCTTTTTTACAACCCTTTTATTTTTTCCATTTTATTTTCCATTTTCCATTTTTTTCTTTTTTTCTCTATTTTTCTTCAATATTTTTTATTTATCTTATTCTCTTATAATATTAGTTAATCTTCTATTATTATTAGTTATCCTATTATTTTATGTTATTCTGTTATTTTCTATTATGTTATTTGCTATTTCTATCTATTTCTATTTATATTTCTAATCTATTTACTATATCTATGTTATTCGTTTCTTATTTCTGTTCGACGACGTTTTTATTTTTTTTAAAACTATTTTATGTTGTTCTTTAATCTTTCCTTTGTATTAAAACTCCCGAGACTTTTTATTTGCAATTCTTTTTTCCTTTTATTCTTTGTTTCTATTTCCAAGGCACTTTCATATTCACTATACATATATATTTTTTCTTACTGTGCTATTTTTTCCCATATTTCATTCACATCTTCCTTTCTATTCCATGTTCAAGTAATTTTTAACCCTTTTCTTTTAATTTTTTTTTAAAAAAACCACGTTTTTCCATTTAAATTTTTTTTATTGTCTATTTTTTAAATTTTTTTTTCCCTTCTTTTTTCCCACTCCTTGTTCCAGTCTTTTTGTTAGTGTTCGTGGAAAGTATTGTAGATGTATATTATAGTAGATGTAGTTGTAGATAGTATGTTTAAGTAAAGTTTTTTGTAGAAGTTTTTTATAGTAGTAGTGGTTGTAGAAGTAAGTTACAGTGGAATGTAGTTGTGATAGTATAGTTTAGTGATGTATTGTAGTAGTTTTTTACAGTGGGTAGTTTTTGTAGATGTAATTATAGTAGATAGCGTTGAGTGTAAGTTCCGTGGAATGTAGTTTGTAGAAATTATAGTAGATAGTAGTTGTAGATTGTATAGTTACAGTGGAATAGTAGTTGTAACATATGTTATAGTAATGTAGAAATTAAAATTAGTTACAGGGGAAATAGTAGTTTAATTAAAAGTTATAGTAGTGCAGTTGTAGTATATTTTTTACAGTAAATAGTAGTTGTAGATAGTATAGTTATAGTAGATAGTAGTTGTAGATAGTATAGTTACAGTGGAATAGTAGTTGTAGATAGTATAGTTATAGTAGATAGTAGTAATAGGTAGTATAGTTACAGTGGAATAGTAGTTGTAGATAGTATAGTTATAGTAGATAGCAGTTGTAGATAGTTATTACGGGAATAGTTTTTTGAGATAGATATTTATAGTAGATAGTAGTTGTAGATAGTATTTACAGGGGAATATATTGTGACAGTATATTTGTGATAGTAGTTAGGTAGTAAAATTTTACGTGGAAAATGGGTTTGTAGATAGTATAGTTTTTAGTGATAGTAGTTGTAATGTAAGTTTTAGGGGAAAATAGTGTTGTAGATGTATAGTTATAGTAATTTGTTTGAATAGTATAGTTACAGTGGAATAGTAGTTGTAGATAGTATAGTTATAGAATAGTATTGTAATAGTATTTATAGTGGAATAGTATTGTAATAGTATATTTTATAGTAATATATTGTAGATAGTAAGTTCAGTGGAATAGTATTTTGTAGATATATAGTTTGGAAAGATAGTATTGAGTAGTAATTTTAGGGGGGGGGAAATAGTAGTTGTAGATAGTATAGTTTTATAATTATTGTAAATATATTTATAGGGGAATGATTTAGTAGTTAGTTATAGTAATAGTATTGAAAATTATATTACAGTGGAATATGTTGTAATTAGATAGTTAAGTAGATAGTAGGTAGGTATTTTGGTAAGTTTTTTAGTTTATTTTTATAGTAGATAGTAGTGACGGGTATAGTAAATAGTTTGAGATAGTATGTTATGTAGTAGTAGTGATAGGTGTAGTGTATATATTTTGTAGATGTATATTTATGTAGATATGTGCCAGGTTATAAATATAGTTGAGAAGTGGGTTATAGTAGATATAGTGCAGGTATTATATAGTTTGTAGTTTATTTATAGTAGATATTGAAGGGTTAGAAATATAGTATTTGTAGATTTAGTTATAGTAGATAGTAGGACAGTAGTAGTGTATGGGTTTTTGTAGATTATAGTTATATAATAGTATGATAGGTAGTAGTAATAGTATTTTGTAATAGTATATTATAGTAGATAGTATGATGGTAGTAGATAATTTTGTAGAAGTATATTTAAAGTAATTAGTGCGGGGTAGGTATATAGTAGTTGTAATATATATTATAGTGTAGTAGTGAAGTAGTAGTGATAGTTTGTGAATATATTTTATAGTGATAGTAGTGATAGGTAGTAGTAAATAGTAGTTGTAGATAGTATATTATAGTAATAGCAGAATGGGTTTGCAGTGTATTTTATTGTGATGTTAGTTATGTAATATAGTGACAGGTTTTTATAGTGTTTAGAAGTATATTTTATATAGATAGTAGTGACAGGTAGTAGTGTATAGTAGTTGTAGATAGTATAGTTATAGTAGATAGTAGTGATAGGTAGTAGTGTATAGTAGTTGTAGATAGTATAGTTATAGTAGATAGTAGTGACAGGTAGTAGTGTATAGTAGTTGGTGTTGCAGGGGGGTATGGGGTTTTTTTACTTTTTTTTATTCCCCCAAAATTTTTCCTTTTTTTTCCTTTCCTGCCATAAAGGGGAAAACGACTATTTTATTTTTTTTTTTTTTTTTTGGGGGGGGGGGTTTGGTGGTGTGGTGTTGTGTGTGTGTGTTGTGGGGTGTGTGTTTGGTTGGTTTTTGTGTTTACTAATCAAACTTTGTTCATTTTTAAAACTTTATTCCTTTCCTAACTTTAAAAACTACCCTCTCTCACACACACACAAAACACACACACCACCCCAAACACACCCACCCCCCACCCCCCACACCCCCAACACACCACACCACACACACCCACACCACACCCCCAACACACCACACACACACACACCCACACTAATTCCTCCCAAAAAAATTTAAATAAAAAACCAACCGATAGATATACCAAACAAATCACAAATTACCCTTTAAAAAATAAATGATAGATGATAGATAATAGATGATAATAGTATTACACCACCACCAACCCAAACCACAAAACTAATGAAATAGACAATGCAAACTGGTAGACGCGATGGTAGGAAAATAAACACCAACAGATACCCTGTTTTTAAAAAATAACACCAATAACAACCATTGACCTATTTTAAGTAGACTGGTAACTGTTAGGGAGGGGAAAACAAATCAGGACGTGGCCCTAATGACAAAAATACAAAAACCCCGACCCCCCATGACCTTGCCTGATGGTAATGACACAGAGAGAGAGGAGAGAGGGGAGAGAGAAAGAGAGAAGGGGGAGAGAGAGAGAGAGAGGGGAGAGGAGAGAGAGAGAGAGAAGGAAATATGGAGGGGTGAGTATTTAGGGTGATTGGGGATAGAAAAAACAGTAAGTATTAGTAGTAGTAATGTAGTAAAAAGTAGTAAAAAGTGTATTAGTAGTATAGTAGATAGTAGTAGTTGTTATTGTTGTTGTAAATATATAGTAGTAGTAGTGTAGTAGTATTTGTTGTAATAGTAGTAACAGTATAGTATAGTAGTAGTAGTGTGTAGTATAATAGTGTATAGTAGTAGTAGTTGTTGTTGTTGTTGTTGTTGTAGTTGAAGAAGGAAGAATATAGAAATGTATTTGGGGTGAAGAAGTGACAAGGAAAAGTGAGTTATATAATTAGGAAGAAAAGGAGGAGGGGAGATTATATGAAATACAAATTAATGTAAAAAGAATATGTATATATATACTATTTTGGATAATCGAAAACAGATAATTCGTAATATGTCTGACAAGCTAAATAACAATTTTTTTTTTTAAACGCCAGTATTACCATGTATATACAAAAGTAACTTCAAATTTCCTGAATCTTAATTAGCAAAAACGTATATTAATTTCTTGATATCAAAATCGAAAAATAAAAATCAAATATGTAATTATGCTTTCGAAAATAAAAAGCGTCGATACTTTTTACATTTTAAGCGTATGAATAATGATGAGATGTTGAGTAAAAGAGAGAAGTTTATGATGAATAGCGATTTTGTGAGGCTTTTTGAGGCTTAAAATGTGTTACAGAGAGAGAGAGAGAGAGAGAGAGAGAGAGAGAGAGAGAGAGAGAGGAGAGAGAGAGAGAGAGAGAGAGAGAGAGAGTTTCAAAATGTTGTGTACAGTGTTACAGATTTTTGCTTCTTGAATATTTCTTAACTCTCTCTCTCTCCTCTCTCTCTCTCTCTCTCTCTCTCTCTCTCTCTCTCTCTCTCTCTCTCTCTCTCTCTCTCCTCTCTCTCTCTCAGCCATTCAATGAGGGGCTTTTGTTGTATATATTAAACGGTTTCCAAAAAGATCGTATATAAGGTCGCTGTTGAATAGAATATTTTTCATCTTATTTTTTTGTCGAGGACACATGAATTTGTCTTTCTTCTTCCTATGTGTCTTGTGTGTGTGTGTGTGTGTGTGTGTGTGTAGTGTGTGTGTTTCTGTGTGTGTGTGCGCTTGTGTGTGTGGTTGTGTTTATTGCGCGCCGTTGCGTCGCCACGAAAGTTTTTAGTCTGTATTTTTTTTTTTTTTTTTTTACTGAAGCAATTTTCTACACCCATTTTTTGTTTGTGTGTGTGGTTGCTCTCGTTGTTTTCTTCGTTTTTCTCGTCTCTCTCTCTTTCTCTGGGTCTCCCCGTCTCGTCGGTTTCTTCGTATTTTTTTCTTCTACTTTCTCCCCTCTCCTCTCTCTTCTCTCTCTCTCTCAAATATCCAAACATCGTATGGCATCCAACCGTCCCCCTCACGTAGCCCAACCACACACACACACACTCCTCAACACACACACACAGCATCCACACCACAACACACACACACACACACCCACACACACACACACACACACACCACACACACACACACACACAAAACACACACACACACACACACCACACACACCCCACACACACACACAAAGGGTACTCCGTGGTGTAGGGGAAGCAAGCCCGGTTCACAACCGAGAAGTCCCGGGTTCGATCCCCGGGCGGAGCGGAAACAGATGGGTTGTTTCCTTAAAACCCAAGCCCCTGTCCACCCAGCAGTGAATGGGTACCGGGTGTTAGCCGGGTTTGTGACCTGCTCTCCGGGTGCTGGCTTCGCCACACAAAGCACTAAGGATGAATGATAAATGTTGATATGAACGGCCAGACGACATTGCTCTGGCCGTGTAATACACTAGATGTACAACTGATGAATACACACCCACACATACACACATACACACGAATATTACCCCAAATGTCTCATCTGGACCGCTGCTGGACGTTAGGCAAGTGTGTTGTTTTGTTTGCGCTGTGATTGTGAGGATTATGTAATTTATTGACTTCGTGATTATTATGCGTGTGCTATAAATTCCTCCTCTCTCTCTCTCCAATATCCTCTCACTCTCTGAGCTCATCTTAGGCTGTTTTCTTCTCTCACTGCTCGTTTCGTTGTCTCTCGGGTATCTTCTCCTCTTCTCTTCTGTTTCTCATCTCTCTCTGCTCGTCCTCTCTCTCTCTCTCTCTCTCTCTCTCTCTCTCTCTCCCCTCTTCTCTCTCTCTCTCTCTCTCTCTCTTCTCTCTCTCTCTCCTCTCTCTCTCTCTCTCTCTCTCTCTCTCTCTCTCTCTCTCTCTCTCTCTCTCTCCTCTCTCTCTCTTCTCTCTCTCTCTCTCTCTCTCTCTCTCATCCTTCAGAAAATCCATCCGACTTATCACACTCGTCACCTCAATATTTTTTCTTCTCCCTCTTACATTCTCCCTGCATTCATCACCCTTTACTTCACCTCCTTTCTTTATCCCTTGATTTCTTTCCTTCCTCCCTTTATCCCATGATTTCTCTCATACTTCCTTTTATCCCTTAATTTCTCTCCTTCTCACAGCTTCTCTTCCATCACTCTTAAGTTCTCAGTGATGTAAGTTATAAGTTTTGATTGTCTTAGTGTAAAATTTAAGAAGAGAATGTTTCAAGTGCGAATGGTAATGAGTTAGGTATGTGATAGTTTAGTCATTTTTAAGTAGTAGTAGTAGTGGTATAGTCTATTCACTTAAGCTGGATTCTTGGGAGCTGCTCGATGCCTACCCGAGTATGTAAGGACGTCGCTGATTGGCTGATGCACGCGGGCTGGGTGTGATGGTGGTGGTATTTTGGTAGCGCTCAGCCAATCAGCGACGTCCTTACATACTCAGTAGGATCGAGCAGCTCCCAAGAATCCAGCTTAAGTGAATAGACTATAGTAGTGTTAGTGTTAGTCATTTTTAAGTAGTAGTAGTAGTGGTAGTAGTGATAGTTTAGTCATTTTTAAGTAGTAGTAGTGGTAGTAGTGTTAGTGTTAGTAGTAGTAGTAGTAGTAGTAGTAGTAGTAGTTGTTGTTGTTGTTGTAGCAGTTGTTATGGTAGTTGCCGTTTATATACTGCTTAATAAGTTACGTCATAGAACACTATATCTCTGGACTGTTTACGCGCCAGTGTTTTGAAATCGCCAGGCTACATAGGGGCCCTACTGGTCCTATCTACATACACCGTCCTTGACTGTACCGAGAACGCATAAGTGTGGTTGGGGTGTGGCTAAGGTGTGGTGGTGGTGGGGTGTGGTGGTGGGAATGGGGTGTGGTGGTGGGGTGCAGGTGTGGTGGTGGGGTGGGTGTGGTGGTGGGGGTGCGAGTGGGCTGGGAGATGAGAGGAAATGATGTGGATAGTTGTGGGTGGGGGGTGGGTGGTTATAGTGTGGTAGGGGGGTAGAGGATGGGGGTTATAGTGTGGTGGTGGGAGATATTGGGGTGTGGTTATAGTGTGGTGGGTTGAGATATTGGGGTGTGGTTATAGTGTGGTGGGGGGAAAGGAGGGGGATAGAATATTGAGGAAAGATAAGAGGTAGGTTGGTTATGGTTGTGATAGTGGTGGGAAATATTGGGGCGTGGTTACAGTGTGGTAGGGGGTAGAGGAAGGGGATGGAATATTGTGGAAGGATAGAGAGAAGTGTGGTTGTGGTTGTGGTTGTGGTAGTGGTGGGGGATAGAAGGCTGGTGTTAGGAGTGGTGTGGCAGTGGGAGTTGTAATGGGTTGTGGTGGAGTGTGGTTGTGCATGTGGTAGGGAGTGATAGTTAAGGTGGCAGGTGTTGTGAGTGGGTTGTGAGGTGTTTAAAGTGGATTGTGAGTTGTTATGAGGTGTTAGAGAGTTATAAGTTATTATTAATAATTATGAGGTGTTGTTAGTGGGTTGTGAGTGGGCTGTGAGGGTGTTGTGAGTGGTTTATGAGGTGTTGTTAGTGGGTTGTGAGTGGGTTATGAGTTGTTGTGAGGGGTTATGAGTGAGTTATAAATTTTATGAGTGTTATGTGTTTGAGTGGGGTTTGAGTAGTTATGATTGTTGTGGTGGTATGATGTGTTTGTGAGTGGGTTATAAGTAGTTATGATTTGTTGTGAGTGGGTTATGAGTAGTTATGATTTGTTGTGAGTGGGTTATGAGGTGTTGTGAGTGGGTTATAAGTAGTTATGATTTGTTGTGAGTGGGTTATGAGTAGTTATGATTTGTTGTGAGTGGGTTATGATGTGTTGTGAGTGGGTTATAAGTAGTTATGATTTGTTGTGAGTGGGTTTATAGTAGTTATGATTTGTTGTGAGTGGGTTATGATGTGTTGTGAGTGGGTTATAGTAGTTATGATTTGTTGTGAGTGGGTTATGAGTAGTTATGATTTGTTGTGAGTGGGTTATGATGTGTTGTGAGTGGTTATAAGTAGTTATGATTTGTTGTGAGTGGGTTATGAGGTGTTGTGAGTGGGTTAAGAGGTGTTATGAGTTATTAATGAGTAGGTTATTAGATGTTGTGACTTATGAGTGGGTTGTGAGGTGAGTGAAATCCGAGACGCATCATAAACTTCACCTCATATGATTTTAATCACTTCACACACACACACACACACACACACACACACACACACACACACACACACACACACACACACACACACACACACACACACACACACACGTAACATTCACCACCATTGTTACATAACCTAAAATTACGTGCCCAGTTTCGCACGAAATTCAACCTCGGCCACTAATCCCCCACATAAACCCCCCTCCTCCCTCAAACCCCCCCCCACAACCCCTCCTCCACCTCACCGTAACCTCATTTCACACCCTTTCAACCCCCTACACTCATCTCCACTAACATCAACATCTCCATAACAGCCTCTTCTTTACTTCCTATATACTCCTATCATCTCCACTCATCGCCTATAGTTTCTTCTTTCACTCCTATGTAAACTACGTCACTATCAGCGACTTTCTATTAGGAACTGAAAACCTACGAAAATTCGCTTCGATATCCTTCCTGGTTACCGAGTGAACAGTGAAGTTGAAAACAGGCGCTCCGACTTAAGGGCCCTTGTGCAACAGGCCGATATTCCGTGCGCAGTCCAGATTTACTGTGGTCTATGGTTAGGTATATGATATTTTTGTCAATTTTAACTAGTATTTGTTGTAGTAGTAGTAGTAGTAGTAGTAGTAGTAGTAGTAGTAGTAGTAGTAGTAGTCGTAGTAGTAATTGTAGTGGTAGTTGTAGTAGTATAGTAGTTGTTGTTGTTGTCTATACACTACTGTTCTGTTAAATATCCTTGTTTTTCATTTGCACTCTGATAAATGCGTAAAATAACGGACGAATTGTTAGATAAATAAAAAATAATAAAAAACGGACGAGGTGATTTAGCGGTGATTGGAGCGATAATGACGGGTGATGAGAGGCACTTAGGCGAGGCAGGTGAAGGGGGGGCAGGTGAAGGGGGGCAGGTGAAGGGGGGCAGGTGGCTGAGTTTAATTAATAGCGATAACTGATAACACATTGCTAGATAGGAAAGAATTGATAGCCATCGATCAACACACACACACACACACACACACACACACACACACACACACACACACACACACACACACACACACACACACACACACACACACACACACACACACACACACACACACATTAGAAGGCGATTACTGTTAATTGATACATCAGGTGCGCAAAAGCTGTAATGGATGACAGATAAAGCTTAATGAGTAATCCAAGCATCCTTTACTCTGGTAGAAAAGTAACATTAGTTATAGGAAGTAATTAGTTGGTATTGGAGGTACTAATGATTCGCTATTATTATACTATTGAAAAGCTATACACAGAACAATCAAGTTTGAAGGTACGTGATGATTTGGCGATTTTTGGTCTGATTAAAAAAATTGATAGGGATTAAAGAAGGAGTGGATTATGATGGAAAGTGTGTGTTACAATTAGTGGTAACGAAGTGGAATAATTAAGCTGGAAGGTAATTGATGATTGGTGAAGATGATTGGCGATTATTAGTGTGATGAAAAAATATATAGGGATTATAGAAGGAAGGAATTAGCATGGAATACCTTCTCACATGTTTAGAATTACAGTCCATTTTTTTTAACAAGGCAAAAATTCCACCCTATCTTATGTTTAAAATGATGCCTCTGTTTACCTTTACCTGATAATATGGTTAACTATGATTAAATACAGCTGAAATTTAGACGAAATGTAATATTCCCTTCTCCTGGCATCAACTATTAGTCAGTAAGCAGCAAGGGGTCAGGATTTTTCACCTCGTTAAAAAAGCATAGTGGTAACGAGGAAATACTGACGAGGTTGCCACAAGGGAGTCATGTATAATAATGAATAAGTCAAATTATAGCAGTGAATGGAAAGCTGAATAGTGTATTGGGAAAGGTGAAAGGCTATGGGGAAAAAAATATATTTACACTCGTTGAAAAGTGTATTCATGGCAAACTTTTTTTATTTTGAACATGTAGGCTACTATAAATGTGATCGGGAAAGTGAATGCATTGAAATTTTGTTTATTAATTTATTGCATTGAATGTTATTGGAAACTAAATGATAAGCAATTATAGGGATGTATAATTGGGTGAAAAATATATAGACGGTGCTTTGATTTATTTGGCAAAAATATGAAAAATAGAATATACTGTATTTCGCTGGGGAATGTATGTATGAAGACCCTTGCTTTAGGCAGTTATATGAACATTATTGTATTGGGAGAAATATTACAGTTCTATGTGAGATAAACCAAATGGAAAATCAACTTATTTCAATCTTTGCTACAGAATACAGTGTGAAAATAAGCTATGAAAAGAAAATCAAACTGAAAAAAAGATGAAGAAGCATAGAAAATAAAGGCAAAAAATATGAATAGCATGTCATAAGGTAAAACCAAGGACAGTTTTTTTTCTTCAAATGAGTGAAGGAACATAGGCAAAAGATGACACTGAAATTAAAAAGATTATAAATGTTAATGAAATCTGAAAAAAAACTGGCCATAGAAAATAATAAAATAACATATTTAGAATGAAGGAACGTAAATTTGGGGAAAAAATAAATGTTACATATCAGAAGAAAAAAAAGTTATGACAGCAATAAAATCAACAAGTTAACGAAGAAAATTACAGAGTCAAGGCATGGAAAACAAAGTGGATGAGGGAATAAGGAAGTCCAGGGCAAACATCCACCGCGAATATCCACCAAGGAGCCACGCGAGGCGAAACCGTTCCTTTGTAAACCTGAGTGCGTTTTCTCCTTCCTATTCCCCTCCCACAGCGGAGAGAGAGAGAGAGAGAGAGAGAGAGAGAGAGAGAGAGAGAGAGGAGAGAGAGAGAGAGAGAGAGAGAGAGAGAGAGAGAGAGAGAGGAGAGAGAGGAAGAGAGAGAGAAAACACGAAAAATGGTAGATAGGAATGAAATAAAAAATTGAAAATCTATAAAAAAAAAGATGCTGAGCCGAATACATCTATACAAAATCTCTCTCTCTCTCTCTCTCTCTCTCTCTCTCTCTCTCTCTCTCTCTCTCTCTTCTCTCTCCTCTCTCTCATCTCTCTCTCTCCTCTCTCTCTCTTCTCTAACTACCTTTCTCCTTTTTCACCTCCATTCCTTTCTCCTTTTTCCCTCCTTCTTACATCATACACCTTATCTTATTTCGGGGAGGCGGTGGCCATGTGGTTAGCATCTTGGAGTGCTGAACTCAATGTCCCGAGTTCGAATCCTGCCGGGGGCAACTCTTTCAAGAGCCTGGTAGGGGAGCAGAAGGTCCCGAGTTCAAGTCTCACCAAGGAGCAACTGTTAAAGCCATCGTCGAGTGACCGAAGCAACCCACATGCAGCGTATACCTGTCTGCCGATTGCGAGTGTGACGGTGGACTCTAGGGGCTGCATGCGCTTAACCTGAAGATCAAGAACATCATAGAAAATGGAATCTTCACCTGAGACCACAGGTGTCACTATAAAAATCCAGCCTGCGCCACCAACGGGCGAGATCGACCAACATCAAGACTCTCCATATGCCTACAGGCGCTATAGGCTACAACGTAAAAAATACTTCACTACCTAAATATGTTCTCTCCTTCTCTCCTCCCTCTCCCTGCATTACCCTATCCTTATTCTTACCTCCCCTTTCTCTCACCCTTTCCTCCTCCTCTTTCCTAATTTATTCACCAACATATAATATCTCCATCATTCCCTCTCTCTCAAGTGTTATGTTTCCCTTTTCTAGTCTTAAATCACTCCATTTTCTCTTATTATGTTTCCTATCCTATTTTTCTTTCAGTTAACTTCTTCTTCTTCTTCTTGTGACCTTTGACGCTTAGTATCGCTTTTTAGGTCCTCTTCAATTTCGTCTCCTTAGTTAACAATCATTTATATAATAAACTTAAAAAAATGAACATTAAACTGCCAGCAATGACTGGTGTGGTGGTCCTGGCCACCGTGATGAGCCTCGCCGTGTGCGCGAGGCTGGAGTCTGGCGCACCCAGCGCTGAGGAGGTGGAGGCCGCCCTGGCCCGCACCCAGCGGCGCCACCAGCAGCACCTGCTCCGCATGGAGGAGCACAATCAGCGCCACCGGGCGCTGATGGAGTCCATCCAGGTGGACATGGCACGTCTGATGGACGTGACCTCCGTGCTGGAGGTGCTGCAGCGGATCAGCACTTCCAGCGCGAGGGACCTGCGTGCTCTCGTCAAGAGCACAAAGTACAAGGACGACGCACTCCTGGAGGAAGAACAGGAGGCGATCGAGCGCGAGGAGAGGCAGATGATGACCCTCCTCGCCCGCCGCAAGTCACATGCCAAGGCACAACTGCAGGATGCTAAGCAGGACCTGCAGGCTGTGAAGGGCGCCGTCGTAAAGCAGAGAGAAATCCTGCGCGGCAAAATCAACGGCACGTTAGCCGAGGCAGACAGTCTCCTGTACCTGACGCAGGAGACTGAACAGAAAATGGATGCCGTTCTGTCACGGGAAGACACTTCTGCCGCCACGCCGCAGCAGCCCGTGGCAGACAGGGATAACACCAGCGGGGACATCACCGCTGAGTTCCCTCGAGTACAGATGGACGGAGACCCTTACCGGCACACTGCCTGGGAGACTGGGGAGATCTTCGCAGCTGACACTGCCGAGGGCGTCTCTCCTATTGAACTGCAGGAGAGTCTCCCCAAGAGGCCCTTTTCGTGGCTCCTGTACCTGCACGCCGCCGTGAGCCTAGTTGTTGCGGCCAGCAGGCTGTGTGGGCGGCTGCGTGCACGCCGCGCCCGCTGAGGGGCTTAGGTCACTCACTGCCTGACGCCCACCACGTCGCAGGAAGGAAAACACGCGCGTGGCTGCTTACTTTGTGTCACAACAGCCACGTATTTCGATTTCTCTATGAATATATGATGACAAAAATAATAGTAATATTCTTTTTACTATTATTACTATTCGAAAAAACACACAATCTTGTCAACTCTTTCCTTGGTTATTTCACCTGGTGTCTTCATCTTCTACTTCGTCTTCTACTATTTACTTCTTTTTTTGGTAGGTCTTCGTGGTATATATTTCACGTAAATCAAAGTTGTACCCCTTTTTTGTCACATAATAGGTAAAACACCTCAAGCTTAACGTTTTTTGTTGTTACCCTGTTAATGTTTCCTCTAGGACAGTGGGTCCCGACGTTTTTGTACTCGCGACCCCTTTCCCAAAACCTTGTAACCCACATGACCCCCTGCTATCAGCAGCTTGATTAAAAAAATGTGTGTGTGAAGGAAAGGGAAATAAACATATAATAAAAAATATTTCATGAATTCTGTAATTAGTTATTAGCAAGCTAAATTACATCATTGGTTTAATAATAATACACTTTGGTATAATAAAGTAAATAGATAGATAAATAAATTTCTCCAACCAAATTATTTGAGAACGAAAAATATAAACGAACACAATAATTCCTTCAATAATCTCAAAATACACAGTTTTTAACAGCAAGCCCACGCCGCAGTGGGATGATTGGCCATTACAGCAGTGGTCCAACTTTGGCATAATATAATAAATAAATAGCAAGCCATAGAGATTAAAGAGACTCGTTTCGTGCCTCCCGCCATATAGGAACACAAATTGATGATAATAATGATCAAAACACGTGTTTTGCACTGAAACAACAAAAGCAAGAAAAATATAAAAGGATATAAAAATCAAATCGATGAATTAAAATAATATTCTCCTAAGCCATTTCTAGCAAGGCTTCGCGACCCCCCTGCCAAGCCTACGCGACCCCTTGATGGGTCGCGACCCACCGGTTGGGAACCCCTGCTTTAGATGAATGATAAAATAAATAAAAATGAAGATCCATTGCAAAATACTGTGCCGATATCAAAACAAAATTATCTCACTCTCTCTCTCTCTCTCTCTTCTCCTCCTCCCCTCTCTCTCTCTCTCCTCTCCCTCTCTCTCTCTCTCTCTCTCTCTTTTCCTCTCTCCTCTCTCTCTCTCTCTCTCTCCTCTCTCGTCCTTCTCTCTCTCTCCCCTCTCTCTCCCTCTCCCTCTCCCTCTCCCCCCTCGCTCTCTCTCTCTCTCTCTCTCTCTTCCCCTCTCCCCTTTTCTCTCTCTCTCTCTCTCTGCCTCACAAAACACACACACACACACACACACACACACCACACACACACTGGAATGCCTGGAAGTCACATGAGAGTTAGGTTTCGGAGTTGACCAATCAGCCTCAAGTCCTGTAAATAGTCGACGCTGATTGGCTGAAGGCGCACCATTCACAGGGCGATAATCTGTTCTGGAAATAAAGGTTTGCTTCGTGTGTTCGTCTGATTGGCCCTTGAGAAGAGAGAGAGGGGAGAGAAGAGAGAGAGAGAGAGAGAGAGAGAGAGAGAGAGAGAGAGGGGGGGAGAGAGAGAGGATCGTTGGTGGCATATATATGTGTAGAAAAATGTCTTGTCAATTTTTTTTGCGTTTTTTTCTGAAGTGGTGGAGAGGAAAGGAAAAACTAAAGGTTAGTAGGAGAGTTGTGGAGGAGGGGAGGTAAGGGAGAGAGTGTTGGGGGAAGGGGGAGGGAAGGGAGGTTGTGGGGAGGGGAGAGTTGTTAGGGGAGGGGAGGGAAAGGGAGGAGGTTGTGGGGAAGGGGAGAGGTAAGGGAGGTAAGGAAGGGAGAGGAGAGAGTTGTGTGGTAAACATGTGTGAGAGGAGCCATCTGGAGAGAGAGAGAGAGAGAGAGAGAGAGAGAGAGAGAGAGAGAGAGAGTTTGGATTAGTATGTGGGTCTCTCTGATAAGCTTTCACCAAAAGTGTTACGAAAAATATTAGGAGGAAATCTCTTTAAAAAGTTATGAAGGAAGAAAGAACAGCGAACAAAGAAAAGGAAGAAGTATATAACAAGGAAGGAAGAGGGATAGGAGGGATAGGAAGGGACAAGGAAGAGGTGTAGAAAGAGGAGGAAGAGGAAGAGGAAGGAGGAATAATTTAAGGATTGAAGGTTAAGAGATAAACTGTTTGACGATTAAAGAAGAGAAAGAAAGGATTAAATTTTTATGTATGATAGGAAAACTTTTACTTATCTCTTCCTCTTCCTTATCCTCCTCCTCCTCCCCTCCTCCTCCTCCTCCTCCTCCTCTTCCTCCTCCTCCTCCTCTTTCCTTACTTCCTTCTTCCTTCCTTCCTTCCTTCCTTCCTTCCTTCCTTCCTTTCCTTCCTTCCTTCCTTCCTTCCTTCCTCCCCTTCTTCCTCCTCCTCCACATATCGTAAACACAAACAAGTGAATAAAAAGAACAGGTTTCAAGAGAGAGAGAGAGAGAGAGGAGAGAGAGAGAGAGAGAGAGAGAGAGAGAGAGAGAGAGAGACAGGTGGGTCGGTTCTCAGGCTTGCGTTGTTGTCCACAGCAGGAGAGTAAATCTAAGAACGGAGAGATAGAATGGAGAGAAGGAGAGAAGGGAAGGAGGCAGGGAGGAGGCAGGGAGGGAAGGAGGAGGAGAAGGAGGGATGGAGGAGGGAAGGAGAAGGAGGGAAGGAGGCAGGGAGGCAGGGAAGGAGGGAGAGAAGGAGGAGGAGAAGGAGGGATGGAGGAGGGAAGGAGAAGGAGGGAAGGAGGCAGGGAGGGAGGAAGGGAAGGAGGCAGGGAGGGAGGAAGGGAAGGAAGAAGGGAGGGAGGGAGAGAAGGAGAAGGAGGCAGGGAGGGAAGGACAAATAGTGCTAAAGGAATAGTAGGGAAGGAAAGAATAAAAAAAAAGGAAGGAAAAAAGAAAAAAGTTGGCTAATGTTTTTTTTAAAGGTGAAAGAATACCTATTTTTATCTTGTATTATTATTTGTCATTCGTAAACTCTCTCTCTCTCTCTCTCTCTCTCTCTCTCTCTCTCTCTCTCTCTCTCTCTCTCTCTCCTCTCTCCTCTCTCTCTCTCTCTCTCTCTCTCTCTCTCTCTCATCCCTTTATTTAATTCTCCTCCATTTATCCTCCTTTTCCTCCTCTTGCTTCCACTTTATCACCCTATCCTCTCTTCCCCTCTTCTTCTTCCTGCCTCGCTTATTCTATCTTCGTTCTACACTCTCCCTTTCCTCTCCCTTTCCCTCTTCCCTTTTATCCTTTACTCTTTCTCTTATTTCTCTCTTTCGCCAATGTATTTTACTGTTTGTGTTTTCTCTTGCTATATCCTTTGGCAGTTTGCTTCTCTTCTCTCCTCTCTTCTCTCTCTCCTCTCTCCCAAACTCTCTCCTTTTCTCTCTCTCTCCTCGGTGAGGTGATGACACACATGGCTTTTTTTGTGTCACGCTAGCTTTTTTATCCTTTTACTCTCTCTCTCTTATTTCCTCTCCTACACCACACACACACACACACAACACACACCGCACACACACCACACACCAAACACAAAACCCCAACACACGCACACACACACAACACGGTGACCTTACAAATATTTAAACCATATCTACGGCGACTCATTAGGATGGGGAATACACGCCCTTTGGTTTTTTATAAATGGAAGAGGAGGGGAGGGGGGGAGGAGAGAGGAGAGGAGGAGAGGAGGAGAGGAAGGAGGAGAGGAAAAAAGTAATGGGAAAAGGAAAAGTAAAGGAAAGTTAAGGTAAGGGGTGGGAGGAGGAGGAGGAGGAAGAGGAGGAGGAGGATTACATAGGAAGAACAAACATCAATAGTATTTTTGGTTCTTAACGAGGTTGTTTGTGATGAACTACTCATTTAAAGCATTTATTTATTTATTTTACGCATTTATTTATTGTGATTTAATGTGAGAGACGTAGTTTAGTAGAGGAGGAAGAGGAGGAAAAGAAGAAGGAGGAGGAGGAGGAGGAGGAGGAGGAGAGGAGAGGAGGAGGAGGGGAGGAGGAGGAGGAGGAGGAAGAGGAGGAGGAGGAGGAGGAGGAAGAGGAGGAAGGGAAGAGGAGGAGGAAGTGTAAAGGGATTAAAAGACAGTCGTGGAGAAGCTAGGAAGAGGATTAGAGAGAGAGAGAGAGAGAGAGAGAGAGAGAGAGAGAGAGAGAGAGAGAGAGAGAGAGAGAGAGAGAGAGAGAGAGAGAGAGATGAGTCTCATACTAAGTGAGAAGTTTCTTGATTATTCCCAACGAGGAGGAAGAAGAAGAAGAAGAGGAAGAAGAAGATGGAGGAGGAAGAGGAGGAGGCAAAATCGTTCTCCATTGTAAACATCTCCTTTGTTTGGTAAGATGCAACTCATCTCCGCACGTAGCTTTCTTTTTTTCCTCCTCCTCCTCCACCTCTTCCTTCTTCTCCTCGTCCTCCTATTCCTCCTCATCTTCCTTCCATTCCTCCTTATCTTCCTTCCATTCCTCCTCCTCCTCGTCCTCCTATTCCTCCTCCTTCCTTCTATTCCTCCTTCCTCCCAGTCCACTTCCCAATGCTTCCTTCTTCCTTCTTTCCTCCTTGTATTCAATCATGGCAAATAACTAAATCTTCCTCCTTCCCTTCCTTCCTTCCTTCTATTTTCATCTCTTTTAATAACTAGTTTCTATCACTTAATCACATTCCCTTTCTGTGCATGTCTATATTCATCCCTTCACTATATCCCCTTATCACAACAGCAGCAGGGGGAGGAGGAGGAAAGGAAAGGGGGAAGGAGGAGGAGGGAGGAGGAGGGGGAGGAGGAGAGGAGGAGGAGGAGGAGGAGGAGGAGGAGGAGGTAGGGAGAGTAGATAGGAAAGAGAGATTCCTTTTGACGTCGAGCAAATCTAATATTGGTTAAGCAAACTGAGAATTCTATATGGATTCTGAACCTTGGTGATTGGAGAGAGAGAGAGAGAGAGAGAGAGAGAGAGAGAGAGAGAGAGAGAGAAAAAGGAGGCTGTGGGATATTGTAAAACTGTAAGCTCATTAAGATACTAATACTCTCTCTCTCTCTCTCTCTCTCTCCCCTCTCTCTCTCTCTCTCTCTCTCTCTCTCTCTCTCTCTCTCTCTCTCTCTCTTCCTCCCTTCCCTCCTCCCATCCCTTCTCTTCTCCCTTAATATCTAATCTTCATCCCTTCCTCTCTTCTACTTGCATCTATACCTTTTCCTTCATTATTTATCCCCCATAATTTCTTCCTTGCTTTATCCTTATATACTTCTCACGTGTTTGATAAGATTACATAGAGGGATGATTACTATTGTTTTATTAATGTTTTTGATTGTAATAGACATGAGACTGTTTTATAGACAGTTCTTTTTCACACATATTAGCTATTTCAATTAGGGGACAGGTGTGTGTGTGAGAGAGAGCGAAGGAGAGAGAGAGAGAGAAAGAGAGAGAAGAGAGAGAGAGAGAGAGAGAGAGAGAGAGAGAGAGAGAGAGAGAGAGATGGATGGCTGGAAAGAAGGAAGGAGGGAAAGAGAGAGGATACCCATTTTAATTTGACTCTTAAGAAGTTCGATAAAAGCCTGATGGTGATAGCTCGATGGAGGGGAAGAAGGCGAGGCAGATGGAGGGAAGTAGAGGGAGGGAGGGAGGGAGGGAGAAGGATGAATGGGGGGCGTGAGGGATGGGAGGGAGGGGAGGAGCAGGAGGGAGGAGGGAGGGAGGGAGGGAGAAAGAGGGAAGGAGGGAGAGAAGATATTACCGCCACCTGTCTCCCTAGAGGAATGAGTTCGAAGGAGGAAGAATAGGAGGAGGAGGATGAGGAGGAGGAGTAGGAGGAGGAGAAGGAGGAGAAGGAGAAGGAGAGAAAATAAACAGTAAAGAAAGGAAGAGTGTTTGGCGTGTTGGGAGTGTTGGGGGAAATTTTTAGAAAAAAAAAACGTGGGGGTGAAAAAAAAGGGTATGGTTGATTTGGATGAGTTAGAGAGAGAGAGAAGATGAGAGATAGAGAGAGAGATGATAAGATAGGAGAGAGAGAGAGAGTAGAGAAGAGATAGAGAGAGAGATAAGCAACCGACAGACAGTAGGAGAGAGACAGAAACAGACAGACAGAGACAAACAGAGAAACTTTGAGAGAAATAGATAACACACACACACACACACACACACACACACCACACACACACACACCAAGAACACACATCACACACACAACCCAACACCACACACACACACACGCACACACACACACACACGACAACCACCACACAACACACACCCACACACACTATTGACATACAGCGCGTACCTGATAATCGAGGCCTCATTGTGGGTGGCTTGGGGGGGGGGGCTCTCAGTGACCCAGTAGGGGGGGGGGGGATGGTTATGGGTAGCTCGGTAAGGTAAGGTTAGGGACAGGACAACACACCAAGGCACGCGAACCAATGTGGAATTTCTGCAGTGAACCGAATGCACAATACCGACCTACGCTTCCTCCACTACTTTCCTCTTCCTCTTCTCTCTCTCTCTCATCTCTCTCGTCTCTCTCTCTCTCTCGATCTCTCTCTCTCTCTCTCTCGTCCTCCTCTAAACTCTCTCTCTCTCTCGTCATCTCTCGACCTCAGTCTCTCTCATCTCTCTCTCTCTCTGTCTTCTCTTAACCTCTCTCTCTCTCTCTCTCTCTGTCCTTCTCTCTCCTCTCTCTCTCTCTCTTCTCTCTCTCTCTCTCTCTCTCTCTCTCTCGTCTTCCTCTTAAACCTCTCTCTCATCCTCTCGCGGTATCCTCTTCTCCTTCTCTCTCTCTCCTCCTCTCATCTCTCCTCTCTCTCTCTTCGTCCTCTTAAAACCTCTCTCTCTCTCTCTCTCTCATCTCTCTCGCGACATCTCTCTCTCTCTCTTCTCTCTCTCTCTCCTCCACTCTCTCCTCTCTTCTCTTCTCTCTCCTCTCTCTCTCCGTCTCCCTCGTTCTCTCTCTCTCTCTCTCTCGTCCGCTTAAAACTCTCTCTCTCCACTCTCATCTCTTTCTCTCTCTCTCATCGTTCTCATCTCGCTCAATTCCTCCTCGTCTCCCTTCTCTCTCTCTCTCGTCTCCTCGTCTCTCCTCTCTCTCTCGTCCTCTCCCTCTGCTCTCTCTCTCTCTCTCTCATCTCTCTCTCTCTCTCTCTCAATCGTCTCCCTCTAAGCCTCTCTCCTCTCCTCTCATCTCTCTCTCTCTCGACTCTCTCGTCCCTCTCGTCTCTCCTCTCTCGTCTCTCGTCTCTCCTCTCTCTCTCCCTCTCTCATCTCTTCTTCTCTCTCTCTCGTCTCTTCTCTCTCTCTCTCTCTCCTCCTCTCTCTCTCTCTCTCTCGTTCTCTCTTTTCTTCTCTCTCTTCCTCTAAATCTCTCTGGGGAGACTTACAGTATTGCCTGAAGCTACTGCAATAGTCTTGATCTTACTCATCCCTAGCTCTTCCTTTTTTTCTTGGGACACTCCTCTCTCTCTCCTCTCTTCTCTTCTCTCTCGTCTCATCTCCTCTCTCTCCTCCTTCCTCTCTCTCTCTCTTTCTCTCTCTCTCGCTCTATCTCTCTCTCTCCTCTCTCTCTCTCTCTCCTCATCTCGTCTCCTTCTCTCTCTCGTACTCTCTCTCTCTCTCTCCTCTCTCTCTTTCTCTCTCTCTCTCTCTTCTCTCTCTCCACTTTCTCTCTCTCTCGCTCTCACTCCTCTCTCTTCTCTCTCCCTCTCTCTCTCTCTCTCTCTCTCTGCTCTCCTCTCTCATCTCTATCTTCTCTCTCTCTTCTTCTCATCTCTCTCTCTCTCGCCACTCTCTCTTCTCTCTCTCTCTCTCTCTCTCCTCTCTCTCCGTCTCCTCTCTCTCTCTCTCTCTCTCGCTCATCTCTCTCCTCTCTCCGTCTCGTCTCTCTCTCTCTCGCTCTCTCTCTCGTCTCTCTCTCTCTCTCTCTCTCTCTCTGAACACTATGAAACGTACATCGGATGAAAATTTACTTATGTGTAAAACAGCAAGGCTCCATCCTCGGTCCCATTTATTTACTGTCTATGTAAATGATCTTCGGGATCCACCTAATGGATTGGTACAATACTCCGTATGCTGACGACACTCAGTTCCTTCCTACTGATGTCTAAGCAATCTGGAACACTTATAAACCAAGGACGGAAGCATCTCTTCATGCTGTACAAACAATATTTCCTAAGACGGTCTACTACTTAACGCTTAAGAAAACCCAATGTTTTTTTATAGGGAATAACACAATTAATAATCACAAATTGCCTAATGATACTGTTGGAGCGTATGATGACACTGCTATCATCCCAACACGGTGGTAAAGAATTTAGCCTACACTTGACCACAATATATGGAATTTTTGAAGTTTCACATAAATGCAGTCACGAGAAAGGTAATGGCACACTGATATGTGTGAACAGAGTAGGGTACTCTTAAATAAAAGGTGCAAGAAAAATTGCATAAATCATTAGTGTTCAGTGCATTAATTATTCCATAAACAATTTGGGTAACAACAACAAGCACAAAAATCTAAAGCCCAAAATTACAAAACTTTGGGCAGCCCGGGTCGCTGTTGGTGGCCCTGAGGAAGTACGACCAATGTGCCTCCCTCCAGCTTATGAGATACTAAAGTGCTCAGAATAGGACAGAAAGATGAATTTGATGTATTAGTACATGTTATAAGTCCCTATTTATAGGTTATCCCTGATGGTTTTTCTGTGACTATGGAAAAGGTATCTGATGTCACTAGGTAACACACGGAGCAGATGATAATATATATATAACCACGCTTCAAATACTGACACAGGGTCCCGTACTACAGGTTTTTGGGCCCAACACTGTGGAATCTCTGCCAACACTGTGGATGCTCTCGCCCAACACTGTGGAATTCTCTCGCCCAACTACTGTGGAGCTCTGCCAACACTGTGGAATGCTCTGCCCAACACTGTGGAATGCTCTGCCCAACACTGTGGAATGCTCTGCCCAACACTGTGGAATGCTCTGCCCAACACTGTGGAATGCTCTGCCCAACACTGTGAATTGCTCTCCCAAAACTGGGGGATGCTTCTGCCCAACACGTGGAATGCTCTGCCCAACACTTTGGAATGTTCTCTGCCCAACACTGTGAATGCTCTGCCCCAACACTGTGGAATGCCTGCCTCAACACTGTGGATGCTCTGCCCCAGCACATAAAACTTCCAGTAACATTATCTAAATTCAAGACTGGCCTTATTCATCATTGTTAAAATTTATGACCCAGATCCCACGAATAAACCCTTACTTTACTGATAAATTTAAGTACTTTCTATTTAGCTTTGTTATATTTATAATTTGTTTTATTTTATTATGTATGTACTAAACCACATACCCTGTGGAAATAAAAATTGGAATTGAATTGGAATTGAACTCTCTCGCTCTCTCTCTCTCAGGCTCTCTCTCTCTCTCTCTCTCTCTCTCCTCTCTCTTCTCTCCTCTCACAATCATCCTCTCTCTCTCTCTCCTCTCTCTCTCTCCATTGTACTTGGAAAACGTTTATAATTGTTCATTTTCCCATGCAAATCGCAGTGTCAATGATGAACCCGGATTTTATGCAAATAAAAAAAATTAAAAATAATTTATTAACATTTATGAAAAAAAATATTTAATTTGCTATGTAAAAGTAATTGTTGGAAAAGAATAAGACACTGTTATAAAACAAAATTTTTATCATATGATATCGTATTTGTGACGGAAATATTTTTGTGGATTTCTGGCCGCTAAAATATTGGATCAGGATTGTCGACAAACACGTTTTTGCCATGTCGCTGCTTAACTGTTGGTCTTAGAGGAAACATGCAAAAGAGGTAAAGTTTTAAACTCGACACGTTCTATCAGATACTGCATTCAGTATTACATTAACATTCATAATTACTGAGAAAATAAGTGTTTTGTAAAAAAATAACAAAGTTGATGTTTTCTCGAATACTTTTTCTCTCCAGGGCTCTGAATTTATTTTTGTATAGTTCATAAGAAAGGTCTTTGTCTGCTCTATCTATATTACTATACATTTTATACATGCGCCTCATAGTTTTTGAGTTATTAAGAAAAACATTATTTCTTGCTAAAATTCAAAAAATTCAAAAGGTCCTGCAGAATTACACGAAAATTTTGACATCTCAGATTCTGATAAAAATTTGTTCATCGTAGTTTTCGGGCCTGCTGAACCCGAATCTGGGGTCAGTTTTCCGATTACAATTACTATAAAACTAAACCCTATTTCACCCTACGTACACCTATTAAGTAGTCACACAGGCAGCCCCGTTTGGCCCAGTAGGGATGTTGCTGCCTCTTATTCCTTTGTATTCCTTTGTATCCTTCTCCTTGATATGTAAAGTAATGCATATAGGTAACGATAACCTCACATAAAGCTATCAGAGGCAGAATAGGTCGTTAACTAAATTAAAAGGATTTAGGTGTCATTATTAGTAGTGCTCATAAAACTAGTACGCATTGCTTAGCTGCTAGTAAAATGCTAACATGACTTTGGCCTTTAATTCACTCAACTTTGAACCTAAAACTAATAAAGTAATGACACTTTTATACACGTCTTTGCTTAGGCCGCACTTAGAATATGCTTTAGAATTATGATTACTTTCACTTAATTATGCTTAGGCACTTAGAATTATGCTCGCCTTGTCTCTTGTAAGATGAAGCCATAGAGGAGGAGGAGGAGGAGGAGGAGGAGGAGGAGGAGGAAGGAGAAGGAGGAGAAGGAGAAGGAGGAGGAGGAGGAGGAGGAGAGCACAAGGCTTCAATCAGGAGAGACTGAGCAAAGGGCGTGGTAATTGGAGGACACACACACACACACACACACACACACACACACACACACACACCTTTCATCAGTGTTCGCGCATGTCATAAGCACCTGACGTTCCTATTTTGAGTGTACAGGTGGCGTATAAAGAGAGAGAGAGAGAGAGAGAGAGAGAGAGAGAGAGAGAGAGTAGGAGAGAGAGAGAGGAGAGAGAGAGAGAGAGAGAGAGAGACGAGAGAGAGAAGAGAGGGTAGAGAGGAGAGAGGAGAGAGAGCAGGGGGACAGGTGGGAAATGTGGGTCCTTAACGCTAATTGCATATTTTTGTTTCTCACTTCTGTTTCTCACTCTTCTTCTTTTTCCTCTTCTTCCTCTTCTGGTTCTTCTTCCTCTTCTTGTTCTTCTTCCTCTTCTTCTTAATATCAAGCTCTTTGAAATAGATATATACGCACTAGTTTTATGTGTGTGTGTGTGTATGTGTGTGTGTGTGTGTGTGTGTGTGTGTGTGTGTGTGTTGTGTGGGGTGTGTGTGTGTGTGTGTGTGTGTGCGTGTGTGTATATATATAGTTCACAAGATTGCAATTGTTTACACGTTCAAGTTTTTTCTTCATATATATATAAAAAATCTATTATTTTTCTTTCTTTTTACTGACCTGCCTCGAAATTGTCAACAACAATTTTTTATTCATCAATTTTTGGCTTTAATATTTTCAGTTCTGCATTTTTTCTTTTTTTGATGTCTTTTTTTGGCAATTTCAATCAGTCCAGCAACATTTCATTTATTATTTTGTTGTTGTTGTTGTTGTTCTTTTTTTTTTTTTTTTCTTTTTTTTTTCACCCGTTTCCATTATCAACCTTCATGAATTTTCTCTCTCTATCTCTATCTCTCTATCTCACACACACTTCACACATGTCTAAATATTTTCCCTTTTCCCTCCCCTTTCCCTTTCTATTGCCTGTCAAACTTGTCTCTCTTTCAACAGTCAATTATCTTCCCCTAAACACCCATTTTTACCCCGACTCATTTCCCATCAGCGTTGAATTTCACTTTAATTGGTCACTTTCACTCCTCTGCGAACCATCCAAGTCATTAATGTCACTTTCAACCTCTTTTGCATCTCACTATTACTGCTCGAGAGAGAGAAAAGAGAGAGAGAGAAGAGAGAGAGAGAGAGAGAGAGAGAAGAGAGAGAGAGAGAGATGGAGGAGGGGAGAGAGAGAGAGATGAGAAGAGAGTTGTAAGCTTCATGATGTTAGTTGTTTAATAAAAATAAAAAACCCTCATCATCTCACTCATCCCCCGTCAAGAGAGAGAGAGAGAAAAGAGAAAAGGAGAGAGAGAGAGAGAGAGATAGAGAGGGGAGGAGAGAAGAGGGAAGAGAGAGAGAGAGGGAGAGAAGAGAGAGAGATTGTAAGCTTCATGATGTTAGTTGTTTAAATAAAAAATGATAAAGCACTCATCATCTCACTCATCCCCCGTCAAGAGAGAGAGAGAGACGAGAGGCGGAGAGAGAGTGAGGAAGAACGAGGAGAGAGAGAGAGAGAGAAGACCCGAAGAGAGACGATGAGAGAGGAGAGTATTGTAAGTAAGTGAAAGGTTAAGTTACGCAGTGTGAAAGTAGCAGAGAGAAGAGGAGAGTGGGAGGGGAAGAAGAGTAGGAATGAGAGATGAGGGATGGAGAAGGAGGCGAGAGGAAGGTGAGGAAGCGCGAGAATGGAAAGGAAGAGAGAGGGCAGGAGGAAGGGAAGGGAAGGAAGGACAGAGGGGCATTTTGAAGGTTCAAAGGGCAGGGAAGGGGAGGGGAATGGAAGGGAGGGGAAGAGAAGGGGCAGGGACCTTTAAATCCTCTGGTGGTGGTGATGGTGGTGGTGATCTGCCTTAAAGCCTGATAGATACATGTTTCTGGATAATGCTGAGTCTCCTCCTCCTCCTCCTCCTCCTCCTCCTCCTCCTCCTCCTCTACTTCAGTTCATCTTCCTACTCCATTGTCTTTATCGTTGGTCCATTCATTTTATCTCTCCCTCCATCTCTTCTTCATCCTTCTTCCCCCTCCTCCTCCTCCTCCTCCTCCTCCTCCTCCTCTTTAAGTGTGCCCCGGATCTAGGAGGTCGATCGGCCATTCATGAAAGGAGTGGCGTAAATTACCTCTATTCTATGTGGCTTCCTCTCTCTCTCTCTCTCTCTCTCTCTCTCTCTCTCTCTCTCTCTCTCTCTCTCTCTCTCTCTCTCTCTCTCTCTCTCTCTCTCCCCTCTCTTCTCTCTTTCTCTCATTTACCGTTAATATGAAGGTATATACATTATTAAAAGTGAAAAAAATACAATAATGATTCTAAGATCTTGAAACTAATAATCTAAAATACGACTTTTAGTTTTACTTGCTTAGCTAACGACAAGTCACAGCGAATCAATAAATAAAGAACAAAGTGGAGAGAGAGAGAGTAGAGACAGAGAGAGAGAGAGAAGGGAACGAGATGAAGAGAGAGCAGACGAGACGAGAAATGTAGCTGAGAGCGAGAGAGGGAAGCAGCAGAGAGAGAGAGAGAGATGATCGGTTGGATCTAGATGAGTCCCAGCCAACCAATCAGCGGCCAGGACACACATGCAGCGATATACGGTAGATGGAAACAGTCGCTGTTGCCTAATCCTCAACTCAAGCTGACTTCAGTAAAGGCGTTAATCAAGACAATAGTCTGTAAAACTCGCCTTAACAGCGCTACCATATCTACACCTATGCGCGTCGGAACGAAAAAACCCAATTGAGATCTTTAATATCGAGCGCACCTGGGTTGTTTTAAGTAACTAGGCATCTGTATTAGATCCACAGCGGATGTCTAACACAGGATGTTGTTCTGGAGCAAGAAGCGTCATTCGTTTTCGCCCTGAGTACCCTGGTGATGGTCTGATGCGTGGGTATCCCTACACGCACCCTGGACCCTCGAGCGGCCCCCCCCCCCCGCGAGCGGCTCGTACGCTGTGGTCTCCATTCAGGCAAGTGGGAGCGCTAGGCGCATGGTCGTGCGCTTCGGCGCCCCTGGAGCCGCCGCCTGTAGAACCTGCCTCCCGCGCCTGCCCGGACACGGGGAAGAAGAAGTGGTGGAGTGTTAGTCCCGTCTTGGGATCCCTGGTGAAGGCGCGCCAGGCGAGGGAGACAGGCAGAGTGTCATCGAGGAGCACCTGATCTCATCACCTGAGCCTACCAGGCCTACCGCCGCACCTGCCTCGTGGCTGGGCGGTGCGTGGTCGGTGGTTCCGTCGCCTTGAGTCCAGGGTTCGCGTCGTACCCTGAGGCGGCTTCCCGCAGCGCCTAGGGACAGCTACGTTTAGCGGTGGAGCCATCGGCATCAAGCACCGCTGCACTAGAGGGATAGTCCCCCGCGGTATCTGCCGGAGCTGCTGATCACGACGCGGACCCAGACTTTCATGGCTCTACATCAGTGATGGACTCCCCATGGGATACCCCGACCACAGACCCTCACGCTCACGTGCTGTCACGGGCTCGAAACGTGTTCGTTACAGCTCTTCACGACACATCTTGCCGATGCCGTGTCCGCTGCCCACGCCACGGACACCGGCCATCGGAGTGTTCGGTCCTAGGTGTACCAAAACCGTCCTCAGATCTTGTCACTTCCCAACCCCCTTCCGGACCCATAAGTATGTCCTGCCTTATCACGCAATCTACTTCCTACACCTCGACCTCTTTCCCCTGCTGTCACATTCCAAGGCCCCCTTCCCCTTCCCTGCCATCACCACGCTACACTCCATCACGCCGCAGCCCTTCACCTCACAGCCAACATGACAGGCCCCCACACTTCCTCCGCCCTCTCATGTCCCTAACTCATCTGCAGCTCTGTCCTTCCAGGGTTCCTCTCGCCGTGTCCTCGCGCCGCCCCACCCACCCCCTACCAGCCCGACCTAAGTGTCCCTTCGTCCTTCCCCCGTCGCCCACAAACCCCAACCCTCAAGACCCCTTACGATCCTATGTCCAACTAAAATGTCCTCGTACCGTGCCTATCTCCTCCAGTGCCGTCATCTCCCACTCAAGATCTTCCTCCGTCCTTATTATCCCCCTTGATGCCTTCCTTCTGTCATCAATCTCCCACCTTAATCTCCACCTCCAGTATTCATCTCCCACCTCGAGATCGTCCCCACAGTAACCTCATCTCCCAACCTAATCTCACTCTCCCGCATTTCATACTCCCACCCTCCATGAGGCCTCCCGTCGCCATCCCCCACCCCACAAACCTATACCCGTCCCCACCCTCATGTCTCTCCCGCGTCTCCCGCTCCCCAAACACCTGAGGCTCACCCCCGAACCAACACCACCGCTGCTGGACCAGCCATGGCCCAAGCCAGGACCTCATGCCGCTCGTTAAGCCTTTAACGAGCTAGGCCAGTGGTTCCACTCAGCAAAGAAAGGCCCGGGAGCCTTGAAGACCCCGTTAACTTGAGTGAAGAGCAAGGAACACACAAGGGTTAAACATTCTACCATGAGTCTGCTTTTGATGTCTCTAGTTTACTGATTTTACATAATTTAAAAAAAAAACACGACTGCACTATTCCTATTCACTAAATATAACTTGCTTTTCAGATTTCAGGTTTTTATTCTTCAGATGTTTCATATCTTTGACAAGGAATGATCTATTATTTTATTTAGAGAGATTATGAAAAGATTTGACAGACCTTTACGTCGGCGATTATTTCACACTCGGTCGATTAAACGTCACCAGAAAGAACGAATTAAGCTTAAGGATTATCGGCAAATTCTTTATATCGCATGAAGCTCAACACTTTTCTCTAGTCGCGCTGTAAACATTTGAAATATTATTGACAGTAATATTGTTGAAACGTTGAATGCCTGACTGAATTAATGTCTCGTAAACAATGCACAAATGTTTAGCACTAAAGTATATTAGATTATTTTTTATTTTTTATTTATATCTCCCATCTTCTGTTTCTCTTTTTCTTCTTATATTCCATCTTTGAAGCCGAATATTTTAATGCCTGACTGAATTAATGTCTCTTAAACAATCCACAAATGTTATCTATAAAGTGTATTAATGTTTTTTCTTCTTCTTCTTTTTCTTCTTATCTTCCATCTCCTGTGTCTCTTTTTCTTCTTATATTATATTTTTGAAGGCGACTATTTTAATGCCTGACTGAATTACTGCTTCGTAAACAATGGACAAATGTTATCTATAAAGTATATTTGTTGAGACGGGACGTTTCTGAGTTTCTTTTCATATCGCATGTCTTGCTTCTGTCGTGCTTTTGTTCTGTATATTCTATTTTGAAAGCAGGAATAGTTTGAATGCCTGACTGAATTAATGTCTCTTAAACAATGCACAAATGTTATCTGTAAAGTATAGCAGTGGTTTTTTTTTTCTTTTTTCTTTTAATATTCCGTCTTCTGTGTCTTTTGTTCGTTATCTTCTTCTTTATTGAAGCCGAATTATTTGAATGCGCGGATCTGAATTGCATGGCCTTCTTGAAACAATTGCACAAATGTTATCTGTAAAGTATAGTAGTGGGGTTTTTTCTTCCATCCTTGAAGCCTAATATTCTTTACAACCTTCAACTTTGCCCTCACTTCCTTACTTGTAGATTTCATGTACACATATTTGTTGTTGTTTAGAGTTAGTTGTTCTAAATTATATAAGTAACTAAGTAAATAGAGTTTAATAGTTGTAGATGTTAGTGTTAGCCGTTTAGTTGCTCTCTTTATAACTGCCACCCCCTTTATATTTGCTGGACCTAAAAGACGATACTGTTTGTATTATTCCTTTGTAGCCTCGCGCTTTTTCCATTGACATTTCTCTATCAGTTGCTAATGGGAATTTCCTGCTTCATCATATTTCCACGTTTTTTTTCTCCTGTGAATTTTTTTTTTTTTTTTCATTCCAATTTTTTTTTTTTCCCCCCCCTTTTTTTTCCTCCCTCCTTTCCTCCTCCTCTCCCTCCCTCCTCCTACCCCCTCACCTCCCTCACACTTGCCTCACCAGGGGCCAGCACGAAGGAGATAGAGACACGCTGCATTAACATGACAATAATAATGACGTTTTTTTGAAAATGTTAGGTGTTCATTTTCTGCGAAACAAAAAAATAATATCGCGCAAAACACCATATCCCCCCCCTCTCTCTTCTCTTCTTCTCTCTTCTCTCTTCTCCTCTTCTTCTCACTACTCTCTCTCTCTCTATCTCTCATCTCTCTCTCTCGCGACTTATCGACAGTTGTCTTAGCATGCTTCCTGTGTTAAAGTGGTTTTATCGGAGCCACCTTAAAATTATTTTCTCTCTCATCTCCTCTCTCTCCTCTCTCTCTATCTTCTCTCTTACTCCTTCTTCTCTATATCTTCTCCTCGTACTCCCACTGTCTCTCTCTCCTCTCTATGCCCTAGTCTTCTCTCATCAGAACAAACAATCCTACACACACACTTCCACTAACGTACCTGTCCAATCCATCTCTCGTACCTTTCCACCCTTTCCTCCCTTCCTCTCCCTCCCTCCCTTCCCTTTATTTTACCTCCCTTACCTCCTCCCCTTCTTCCCTGTGTATTTACTACCTCACTTGGAGCAGCTCCCTCCCCTTCCCTTTATTACCTCCTTACCTCCCATCGTTGTTCCTGCTTGTGTTGTTCGAGATCCTTCCCTACTAACAGTTTCTTTTAGTTGATGTTTTTGTTTCCCCTTCTTACTTATTTCACTCTTCCCACCATCATACCTTGGACTCTATTAGCCTCGCCATATCTATCTTATTTTTTATTCCCTTTACCCGCTCACGATGTATCTCCCCTCTACTCTTCTCCCCTATTAGTCTCCATTCACTCTAATTCCCTGTCCATTTCTTATCTTGTCCTATTTTCTCTATGTTATGTTCTCTCCTCCTCTAATCCCCTATCTGTGTTATTACTCCGCCCTTTCTACTCGTTTTTTCTCATGTGACTTTTTTATCTTTGCCCTTTGTCGCCCCTTTCTAGCCCTTCACAGCCCTTTTTAAGACAGCCTTTTTTTCACAGCCTTTTTTAAGACACCCTTCTTCTTTTTCACAGCCTTTTTTAAGACACCCTTCTTTTTCACAGCCTTTTTTAAGACACCCTTTTTTTCCAAGCCCTAAACCTCCTTTTTTAAACCGAACCACGAAAACACACACAAAAATAACACAAAACACACGCACACACAGACGCTCACACACACACACACACACACACACACACACAACACACCACACACAACCAACACAACAACACACCCCCACAACAACACACACACACACACACACAGTATCCATAAAGTGTTCAATATTCTGGACTCCATAAGAATGCAAATAGTGGGAAGCATCTATCTTACGCTGTTTGCCAAAAGAAAATAGACGAAAAATACACCAAAACGAACGAGATATTTTTTATTTTCTTTGGCCACAATTTTTTCCTTATTGAAAGAAAATTGTACATTTGTTCGTCTATTTAGTGTTTTGTTGTTTGAGGATTGGGAAAATGGAAGGTTTAGAGAGAGAGAGAGGAGAGAGGAGAGAGATGAGAGAGGAGGGGGGGAGGGGGAGCCGGAAGAGAGAGAGGAGAGAGAGGGGAGAAAAGAGAAAAGAGATTTACCAAGACCTCTTTAGTTTATCCATCACTCACTCACTCTCTCTAATCCACTCTTACTCACTCACTCTCACTCCCTCCCTCACTCTTACTCACTTACTCACTCTCACTCACTCTCTCACTCACACACTCTCCCTTCCACTCCCGCCAAATTTACACACATGCATACATACATACATACGTTCCCGGACACAGCATAATTACTACATAAACAAACATGTACTGTATATGAATGTGACTCAAGCCTTGAACATTACCTCCAGCGTGTGTGGGGTGTGTGGTGTGTGTGTGGGTGTGTGATGTGTGAGTGTTGTGGTGGGGTTGGGGGTGTGTGTGTGTGTGTGGTGTTTTGTGTGTGTGATGTGTGTGTGTGTGTTTTGTGTGTGTGTTGTGTTGTTTTGTGTGGGTGTGGGGGGTGGGGGGGTGTGTGTGTGTGTGGGTTTTGTATGTTGTTGTGTGGTGTGTGGTGGTGTGTGTGTGTGTGTGGTGTGTGGTGTGTGTTTTTGTGTGTGTGTGGGGTGTGTGGGGCAGGTTTTTAATATACTGTTAATTATAGGCGGAAGAGTGTGGTGTGTATGTTTTGTGTTGTGTGTGTGTGGTGTTTTTGGGGGGTGTGTGGTGATGTTTTGTGTGTGTGTGTGTGTGTGGTGTGTGTTGTGTGTGTGTGTGTGGTGTGTGTGGGGGGGGCAGGTTTTAATATACTGTTAATATAGGGCCAGGTAAGAGTGTGTGTGTGTGTGTGTGTGTGTGTGTTTGTCGTGTGGTGGGGTATGTGTGTGTGTATGTGTGTGTGCTGTTTACTTTAATGCCAACAGGTGTTACTTAATAGACCAAACTGGGTGGAAAATGATATAGAGACAATTGTTTCCCTATTTAATTTTTGGAACCTCTGCTCTCCACACCACTATCTCTCTCTCTCTCTTTTTTCTCTCCTCTCTCCTCTCTCTCCCTTTCTCTCTTCTTTTCCTTCTCTCTCTCTCTCTCTCTCTCTCAGCAATAAAGGATGCGGACTTTGATGTATTTCTTAATGAAAGAAAGAAAAATGAACTGCCAGAGAAGTGAAAAGTGAAAAGTGAAAAGTGAAAAAGAAAAAGTGTAGAGGAAAAGAAAAAGGAAAGAAGATTAATGAAGGAAATGAAAGAAGATAATGAAAGATTAGTAAATTCTCTCTCTCTCTCTTCCCCTTCTCTCCCTTCTCTCTCTCTCTTTTCCCTTCTTCTCTCTTCTCTCTCTCTCTCCTCTCTCTCTCTCTCTCTCCCTCTCTCCTTTTTCCTCCTCTCTCTCCTCTCTTTTCTCTCTTTTCCTCTTTTGTTTTGTTTGTTTTTTTTTCATGGACATTGTGTTTCTGCGTCTATATATTCTATCTTTATATTTTGCACGTACATCCATCCATTGTTTTTCGATGTTATTTTCCTTCTCTTTTCTTTTTTATGGATGTTTTATTATGG